>BQNB010003497.1:2167-29904 GCA_026074375.1 Tanacetum coccineum | reverse complement strand
ATAAGCAAGTCAAAGATAATAAAATAGATCTATTTGTTCAACAATATGAACAATTTTCAATTTTGGATGATGAAAGTATTGATAGTGCATTTGCTAGATTTAATACTATTATAACTTCATTAAAAGCACTTGACAAATCTTCTTCAAGTCAAAATCATGTTAGGAAATTTCTAAGGGCACTTCCAACTAAATGGCGACCAAAGGTGACGACCATTAAAAAATCAAAAGACGTGTCGACCTTTTCCCTCGACGAGCTCATTGGAAACCTAAATGTCTATGAAATGGTGTTGGAAAAATATTCCCAGGCTTCCAAAAACAAGAAAGAAAGGTATAAATCACTAGCACTAAAAGCCAAGACGGAATCAAGCGACAAAGAAACTTACACTTCGGGAAGTGAAGATGAAGAGTACGTTGTGACGGTAAGGGACTTTAGAAGAAGAGGGAGATTTGTGAGACAACCTCACAATGACAAGAAAGTCTTCCAGAAAGTCAAAGAAGACAAAAAGGGAAAAGGTGACCGAAAGTGTGTTAGATGTGGTGATCTAAATCACTTCATTAGTGATTGTCCCAAACATTCCCATAGTAACCAAAAGACGTTTGTTGGTGGTTCATAGAGCGATAATGAAGAAGAGGAGGAACTCAAAAAGGACGAGATTTATCTTATAGCACGTGAATCCAATAAGGTACACTCTTATTCTCGTTACTATAGTAGTTCGTCTTTAGATGATGAAACTTTGCAAATTGAATATAACAAACTATGCAAAATTAGCCTTAAGATTATTAACAAAAACAAGCTTTTAAAAAATAAAACAGAGCTTTTAGATAATGAAATACTTAAAGTAAAAGATAAAATCAAAAGGCTTGAAAAGGAAAAGGATACTCTTGTGTCTAAGCTTGCTAGATTCGAAAATAGTGCTCAATGTCTAAAGGAAATGCTTAGTCATCAAAAGTCATCAAACGATAAAAGGGGACTAGATTTACATAATGTGTAGCTTTGATTAGCGAAGTCAAACAAGTAAATTTTGTTAAAAAGGCTGTCAAAAATATCTCTGATAGGACGGATCAGGCGGATCCCTCTAAAAGAGATCCGACCAGTACAACCCAAGGGATCCGGACCACTAAAGCTACAAATACCTATTTTGACCCATCCACATATTCTAGACGAACTTTGTACTTGTAACTAAGAAAAAGTCACCCAATGCTAATGTTGAAAATGTTAAATAAACACCCACTTTAAAACATGGTCAAGGTCTTACGAGAAGTAAGCCAAAGGCTCAACCAAGACCTAAGACACCACAACATAGAAGACCAAACGCGGTCTATCCAAAAAGCAACTACAACCAAGTTGGTTGGAACTACTTCCCTCAAAACCAATACCAATTTCAACCACCTAACTTTGTTCATTGGGGTTCACATCTGCCATTTCCTTTTGTAAACCAAATGAACGATATGTATAACACAAATGGACACATGAGATATTGGGGACCAAACTCTTAAGTTTTTCAATGCTTTTAGATATGTCTAAAGGTAAGGGTGAAACCAGAATCAATGATAGTAGTTGTACAATACACATGACCAAGAATTATAAGCTTATCAAGCTTACAACGGAGGAAACGAGGTGTTTGGAAGAAGCGTCAAAGAGACGACTAATGGAAAAGGTATGTATTCTCATCTTTATTGATGATGTGTTATTTTATACACTTTTTTGGGGTCATTTAACCCCCAAAATCATGCAAATATGCTCTATTATTTCACTAAATCTTTTCTATTTGTGTAATTAACATTTAAGAAGCACATGAATGAAATACACGTGACTTAGGCTCGATTCAGGAAGAAACAAGGCAAAACATAACTTTTCAGGCTCGCAACCACCTTCCTGACGGCGTCGCTAAATGTGGCTAGAAAGTGAAGTTTTGGATCAATTTTGTGACGCTTCAGTGCGTGGATACGACGTCACCAGAAGTTGGTGACGACGTCACATTTGCAAGGTGACGACGTAACCAGATTTCTTGACGGCGTCAGCATATGTCGGTCAAAGAAACCATAAGAAGAAGTCGAACCCTAGTGACGCCGTTAGAGATCAATTCCTATATATGTAAACCCTTTATTTTCATAATTCATGTTTGGAACTTTAGAGAGCTATAATGCAACCATTATAAACGATTTTTAGGGCTTTTTATGCCCCTTGTACTCACATGCTGGTTTGAAGTTAAGTAATTTAATCTTTAATCATTTAAATATGTTTATGTGTTTGATGATTAATTGCTTTTCTTTTCTTCTAGTTAACATGTTAGGCTAAATTTATACGTGTTTGCTTATGATTGCACAAAACTTAGTTATGAACTCTAATTTGTTGTTTCTTGTTAGTGGTGTGCGCGTTAGGCATTAGAAAACTAGCTATAAGATATTACATTAGCATAGATGTCTAGTGAAACGCGGTTAGAACTAAATGAAACCCTCACATCTGGGAAGATAGCTAATTAAGTATTTAATGCGCGTGGTTTAACTATTAGGTAGGAAAAGCGTCTGACAGGAGCTGCTTGCTTAGGTGATCACGTAAGTACGTCTCTAGCCAATTCGCAATTCAATATGGGGAATATACTTACACATTACACTAACGAGGGTGACAGGCAACGGATTAGAGGAATCAACTAGGTAGTATTGCATGATTAAGTGAACACGTTTGTTTACCTATAAGAGTTCCCGCTAATTTTAATTTTCTTTTATAATTAGTTTTGATTTAGATTAGTTTTAGCTTAGTTTAAAATATTCCATTCAAACCCTGAGATTTTACTTGCTTAGTTAAAATACAAAAATACCCTTCCCTCAACCTTTAGATCTTAGTAAACATACAATTCAAACCTATCTCACTATTCCCCTAGAGAACGATTAATTCTCCCGAGCCTTGCCTATTGATGAGGTGTTATTTTATACATTATTTCGGGGTCATTTAACCCCCTAAATCATGCAAATATGCCTAGATTATATGCTTAATCGTTTGTTTTCATGTTTTTAGCACTTGGATGGCATTTGGAGGAAATACACGTGACTTGGGCTCATTTAGAGAAGAAACGGATAAGACTACGACTGTACACCATTTATCTTGAAGAATCGTGCATACAGAGTGTGGAGACGGCGTCACAATTACTAAGCGACGGCGTCAGGATTTTCAAAGTGACGGCGTCATGGATTTGGCAACGGCGTCAGGACGTAGCCGACTTAAAGTGGCTCTAGAAGATTCTACGTGGTGACGGCGTCACGACTTCAACACGACGCTGTCGCACCATTTTTCCTAAATATACAAAACCGATTTTAGGGTTTTAAGTGTGTAACTTTTGAGAGACGAACCCTAACTTTTATAGTCGAGCTTGGCAGCTTTTTATTGCAGTCTTTTGGGCTCATCAATGGAACTTATGTAACCAGTCTTTAATTTCCATGATTTAAAAACAAGTAAAGTTCATTTATCCCTTTAATCTTACAATATGTCTATGTATGTTTGATTAATTTATGTTCTTTACCTTCTTATAACATGAAGGCTAGAATCCTTTAGAATTACTTAAGAGTGCATAAAACTTAGATTGTAGATCCTTGTATTATTTGCTTCTTGTTGATGGATTGCTCGTTATAGGCATTAGAACAAACTAGCCATAAGATATTAAATTGGCATAGACGTCTAGGGAAACGTGAGTGTGTAGAAAGGATACTATCGGCAACAGTCTTCATACAACCTTACCCCTAATATGGTTGATCCCTCTTAAGATATTTTAATTGTATGTAATGAACTCTTAGGGGTCCTGTAATAGTCTACATAATACCTTACTTGTGAGTTGCCTTAACAGAATATTACATAAAGGCGGGTTTGTGTAATTTCGTTCTTTGACCTTAGGAAATACTTACTTAGATCATCACATATTAGAAGAGAAAGCAATTCTATGCTGAGTAGTGGAATGATTAAGTAATTACGTTGTCTTTATCATATAAGTTATCACCAAAGTAGTTTAGATTATTACTAGTTTAATTAGATAAAAACAAACCAACCTCTTAAACCATGATATTTACCTGCTTCCATAAAAACATAAAGATACAAAACAAAATCTTTTCTCAACCCCGTAGACCTCTGTTAGATCTTGATCGAGCCTTCCTAACCTATTCCCTTAGAGAACGATAACAACCCCCGAGTCTTGCTTATACTACACTACAACGGTTAGGTACTATGCCTAGGGAGTTGTAACAAACATCTAGTGAAAGTCTACACAACCGCATCAAGTTTTTGGTGTCGCTGCGTGGGGAATAGTTAGGTTTCGACCATTATTTAACTTAGGTCTACTCGCTTGAATCCTATAAAGTGAGAGTTTTATTTTTATTATATTAACCTTTCTTTATTCTAACTTTCTTTTGATGTTAAATGATATCGTAATTCCAATTTTGTTGTTGACCTTTCAAGATGTTTGGGAGACAAAAAACCATCTCTGGAGATTACCAAACCTAGCCCACATATATCTTACAAAAAGAACACCAATGAGCTCGCCACGAAGGGAACAATGTAGTGCCTCATTGATTTAAACAACCAGCCAATTGGTGCAAAACATAGATGCACATTCCATAGGACTATTTTTCTGTACGGTCCGAGGATAAACAAACCCAACATCTCTTTAAGGATTTTCTTAAAACTTGCGGACGTCACTCGACCTTATGTTGCAAAATAATGAAAGAACAGCACGCGGCCGCGCCTCTAATGAAATAACGGCGCCTCTTGCGTTTAATTATCAATTTTAATAAAAACCTTCCGATCAACAAGCAATTGGCTTGAAAACGCTTCCAGCAGGATTCTTCTTCACATAGGAGGATCTGTTACTCCTCGTTTCCGTCTCCAACTCCTACCCCATTGCTCAATTCTTCCCCCAAGGAAGGACTGTAAAAAATCCGAAATGAAACAAATCCTTATGTTCAAGACAAATCAAAGGGAGAGTCTCTACTCTCTGAAGCATAGGAAAGACTTCCTTTCCAACATTCATTAAATACCAACAATCAAAACATACAACATCACAGTCACAACAATTCATACAACAGCAACAAAACATCAAAAAAAACAATTCACCATCCGCAATTCATTACATCAAAAAAACACCAAATTTCATCTATCACACAAAAAAACACAAAACACACAAAAAAAAACTTCATTTCATTCAGTTTCACATCACAATTCACCAAACAACAAAGGACTCCCTCTAGAAGAAAAAGGAATGTCCCACATTCCACGGACAAACGAAGCACCACGGGCATCGATTATTTGGCTCTCAAGTCCAATCTTATTTTATGACCATGGCTAAGAGATAGTGGATGCAGGGGCGCCAAATCAATTTCCGACACAAACAAGAAAACCAATTCGATCCAATCGGCGGCCGTAGGTAAGCTTCATGACTGAAACGCCTGACGAAACACAAATCCTTGCAATATATAGAGAACCACCCTCCTCCCTCAATTGAAAGACAACCAAAAGTTTGCGGAACGAACCCAAGGAGACTATTACGCTAAACCTGGTCACAATGCAAATCCTCTTTGGCCCATTCAAGATGTACCCCGATTACATCCGAAAAAAAAAAGACCGAAAAATCCCCGACATATTCCCTAGCGACCAAAGTCGAGCCTATCGAGCATCGAAAATCAAGTCCAAAAAACGCTTGATGGATATCTCAGTCTTGCAATCTTGCTCCTAAGAAACATGTTCAAGTGACAAAATCGCTTCTCATTTGGGGTGAAATTTGTAGTGGTTTCCCACCCACGACACTATAAATCTGAAACTCTCGTACTTGCTAACGTGCTACTGAATAGAGACTACTCGTTACTTGGTGTACTCTTACTCTGAGTGTACATCTGCGGACACTGCTAGAAAATCCTGAGCAAGCATTTATTCGATTATGTATCCTCGCAGTAACAACGAAATGGGAGGTAGGGCAGTTCACTACAAACCTTAGGACCAATAAATTCCAAAGAAGCCACCAACCAACCTTGGAAGGACAAGCTCCCCCAAAAATATCAAACCCCCCCCCCACCCCTCCCATTCCCTCCTCTCAACCTTCCTCTAGTTACCAAGCAATCTTGAGAGAACAAACTGAGTGAGTTTGACTATCTCATTAAGAGAGTAGATTATCTAAAGCTTAGAGCACCAAACTCTGACAAACAAAAAAGATGATAAATAACAATAAAAATTAATGTTCTATGGAAAAGGACATTTCTAAAAGGTCTTGGTTGAAACTTCTAAACTAAACATCTAAACCTTTGTAGGCAGTTGACTACAAACCTAGGACCATGAAATTTCAAAGAAGCTACCAACACTTGGAAGGACAAGCCCATAAAAAGGATCGTTCTCCACCTATTCCTCTAGTTACTAAGAAAGGCTTGAGAAAACACTGAGTGAGTTTGACTCTCATCAAGAGAGGAGATTATCTAGCCTTAGAGGTTGACTCGGACGAAAACAAGATGATATGATCAATAAAATTAATGTTCTATGGAAAGTCTTTTCTAAAAAGCTTGATGATACTTCTACCTGTGACACTACAGGAGACTCCATGGCGCACATAAATGCCGCATCCACTGATCAGATCAAGAAGGAAGAACTCTGATGTAAAGGAATCAAACGCCCTTCTAAATTACTCTCCCTGAAATATTTGTCTCAAGCGTCCATAGAAGAAAAAAAACAGGAACCCCTCATCCCTAAAACGAACAAAACAGGAACCCCTCGTCCCTAAAACGTAAGGAAGATAAAGTCAGGGAGGAGGAGAATGTGAAGCCCAATGCAACCGAGTACAACGATCATTAGATGACTGCTAAAGCGGAAGAAAAGGTTAAGGAAGAAAGCGAAGATGAGTTCGAGGAAGAGATCAAAGAAGAAGAAGAGGAGGACATAGAATACTTTGATTCTTTCCCCAGCTTATAAGAGTTAAGATATCACGAATGGCTCTTAAAATACCCTAAACCTTTTTGGGTAAATGCTAAGATCAAAACCGGAAGTTTGAATAACATGAAATTCTCTTGCATGATTGGACACTTTGTAAAGAAACAAGCTTATATAGACTTAGCATCACCAGTCAAAGTGATATCTAGGCTTCACTATAACTGGATCATGAGTGGTAGGTTAGAACCAAGAATGAAACCATCGAACCCTATGAAGATCTGTAATTTTGTAGGGAGAGTTAGGGGCTTAAAGGTTTTCGTCGGCCATTTTACTTATGAATGCGATTTTATTATACTTGAAGATACCACAAGCATCATAGATCATGATTTGGGAGCGGTAGTGTTTGGGAAGCCCTTTGTGAAAAAAACTGGGCTAATTTATGATAAGAAGGAAGGGACGGTTGCATTTGAAGATAATAATGAGAAGCTTATATTTAAAATGCCTCACAAAATGGAAATGTTCAAGAACGTTGATTTTACAAGGGTCAGTACCGACATGATACCACCGTTCATCATAGGAGGCAACGATGATGATATTGAGAAAACCCACTGCTCGGACAGCTTGAATTTAGGACCCGAGTACAAGTATGATGAAAGAGTATGTAAAGCCATTCAAAGCCTAATAAGAATGAAGAATATAAGGAAGGGCAAAGGAGAAGTCATGTAAGAACGGGTGACTTCGAGTCTAGCTACAAGCCTCATAAATAAAGAAAAGCGCTTTTTGGGTGGCAACCCAATATTTATTTTCCCGCATTTAGGAGTGTCTTGTGTTTTAATCTTTAAATGTTTATTCTTTTATGTTTGAATTATTTTGTAATAATGCTTTGTTTTGTTTTTAACTTCGTCTTGTTGACAATCAAAGGTATTTTGCATAAAATAAGTGCAGGGGAAAATATTGGTTCATAAGAACCAATTCAAACATGTAAAATAAATTGTTTAGATTAATTCACGTCAGTTTCGAGTCATATGATTGTAATGATTAATCTCAGGTTTTATGCAGTATTTTACACAGGATATAACTAATAAAATTGTGTGCAGGAAATTTTTCAAGAAAAACGAAGAAGAAATCTTCATAGTGGCTGGAGACAGCGTCAGGATTTATCCTGACGGCGTCACGCCCCCAGCCACGTGAAAATTCGACATTCTTCTATTATTTTTGAAAAATAAAATGTGCAATATCTAAAATTTGTAATTTTCTTGTAAACCTGCAGAAACCTATGATTATATCATTACTTTCATCCTATCTTTACTACTTTCATAGAGTCAACCTTAAAGTTTCGTTGTATATATCATTATCTCGCCAATTTTACGTTTGGTGTAGTTATCTTTTTCTTTGATTTACATGTTATATTTGATAAGAAGAAGCTTGGAAGTTCTTAAGAAGTTTCATTAGACGATTCTTGGAGGACGATTTAACCAGTTATCGCATGTTTCTTCTCCATTATTGAGCAAACCAGGGGAGTACTAGTTTCTTTTACTTGTTTTCTTTTCCCTTTATTCATTTTTACGGGTATTTTTAAGAACATTGAGGACAATGTTTAACTTTGCTGTAGGGAGGAAATAATCCTTAGAAACTATTCCTTCAATTGCCATAAACATAGCATAAAAGGTAATTTTAACCAAAATTTTAAAAAAATTTATGACACATACCGATGAAAACCGAGTATTAATAGCGTCTCATGGATATGAATTTATATGACTAGCACAAAAACCCTCAGAATTCCACCCTAAAAATGTGAGGTTCGCCTTTAGATCTATAGGAATTTGGGTATCCATTTTTGATACCCAAGATAGTTTATACCTTTAGCTTGTTCGAGTTAAGGTTTGAATGTAGTCATATGTGTCTATTCCGTCGTTACGGATGTGTACGTATGGTCTTTGTCGCCTTTTCTGGAGCATTGGTATCAGTATTAAATTATACGAGTGTGTCGATAGTGTATTAAATTCTAGAACTTGTTTTTGTGATGCATCCCATCCCTGGAGAGTACGCGGCAAAGTGAAGTATTAAGCATTTGCTAGATAAAGAGAGCACTTAGAGATTAACCCATGTTTTAAACTTGTATTTGATATTATTGGTACAGCATCGATCATATAACTAACCACACCCATGGTAAGCTTCGCACGTTAATCATTTTTAGTGCACAGACCTTCCCCTAAGTACAAACCCTCCTAAGCCTATCCTTTTCATTGGTTTCTTTGCTCTTTACATTTTATGGTTAATGCTTGGAGCTATTAATGAAGAGGGCAATGTTAAACCCCTTGAACCAATTTTTACAGACTAAAATTCACGCCTTAGCTACCATTGTATATAATCGCCCTTTTAGTACAGAATTAATTGTTTTAACTAAGTTAATTATTGAGTACTACGGATTGCTAAAGTCCTTTATCTTGTAAATACATTTTTGGGACGCATTGGGATTCATGAGTAGTATTTATATTCGTGGGAAGAATAAGGAAAGAAAAGCTAAAGTCCAATTAACCACACCATCTAAGTGTTTTCAAATGGATGCTCCGATGTTATGTTGATACTCCTCAATTCGAGCCATTAGTTATGAATTGTAATTATGAGTTATAAAACTCAAGTGTAGGGGTGCATTTATAAACCCTAAGTTATGATGTATTAAATAATTTCAATAAAAAAATGGAAAAGAAAAAGGAACGAGATTGATGTAGAGTTCTGTAGAGTTTGTATATCTTTGTCCGAGTTCTCGGGGGGGGGGGGGGGGGGACGGTTTGTGGTTATTGTCGGGGGGGGGGGGGGGGGGATAAATATATAAGGGGGGGAGGGGGGGGGGGGGGGGGGGGAACAACAGGGGGGGAATAAAAGGGGGAAGGGGGGGAATTGATAGTAGGTAATTAAATTAATGAAAAAAAATAATATCAAAAAAAAATATGGTTGTAGGTGTTTTTTTGGTAAAAAATAGTTAAAGGGTATAAAATTTGAGATTATATTTTTGGATTCTTAAAATTTTTTTGAAATAAGTTGAAAGGAAGGTGTTTGTATCTTTACATCTACACACCCACAACCCTTTTTAAAAAGACCATCTTGAATAGTAATGACTAATACTTGCGTCCTAGCGGCTAGTATGTTGATTCCTTTAATCAACCTATGGGTAAGTTTATATGCTATGACAGGTAATGAGTGTTAATTTTCATTCCTATGAGTTGTTATAAATTTATTATACACACACTCAGAGAAAGAAGAATCCCAAACACTTTATGTGAGGAGTTGCTAGGTATAAATGTCTTCCTTTCCGACTCGTGGGCTTTAAATTACGAGGTCTAGGAGGTTGTGTCCTAAACTGCTTTAAAGAGTATGGTTTAAATAAGGGCCACCCTAAATATTGTTATTGTCATAGGTAGAATAAGGCCCCATATATTGGGCTTGAGGACAAAATAAAATCCCAAGTGTATGGGTTTTTGATAAGGTGTCCATTTGTTATACACTATTTTTGGGTCAATTAACACCACCCGTAAATCATATAAGTGCAAATATGCACAGATTATGTGCTTAATCATTTTGTTTTCATACTTTTTAAGACTCTTGGATGGCTTATTGGAGAAATTTGCACACGTAACTTGTTCATTTGGAAGAAGAAACAAAACAAGACTTAGTAAAACGACTCACAACCATTTATCTTGAAGAAATCGTGCATACATGAGCTGGTTAGGAGACGGCGTTAGCGATTATTAAAGCGAAATTAAGTGCGGCGTTAGAATTTTTCAAAGGTACTGATCAGGGTCGTCATGGATGTTTGGAGTTAAGACGTGGCGGTCAGGAAATACGTGAAAGCCGACTTAAAGTGGCTCTAGAAAATTCTACGTGGTGACGGCGTCACCACTTCAACACGACGCCGTCGCATCGTTTTTCCTATATATACAAAACCGATTTTAGGGTTTTAAGTGTGTAACTTTTGGGAGACGAACCCTAACTTTTATAGTCGAGTTTGGCGGCTTTTTAGGCCGTCTTTAAGGCCTTAAAACCCTATTGTAACAGTCTTGAATCCATGTTTTAATCAAGTAAAGTTCATTTATCCCTTTAATCTTTCAATATGTCTATGTATTGTTTGATTAATTTATGTTCTTTACCTTCTTATAACATGCTAGGCTAGATCCTTTAGCATTTACTTATGATTGCATGAAACTTAGATTATAGATCCTTTTAATGTTGCTTCTTGTGATGGATGTGCGCGTTATGCTTTGGAAAACTAGCAATAAGATATTAAATTGGCATAGACGTCTAGGGAAACGCGAGTGTGTAGAGAGGATACCATCGATAACAGTCTTCATACTACCTTAGCCCTAATATGGTTGATCCATCTTAAGATATTTCAATTGCATTTAATATACTCTTAGGGGACTTGTAAAAAGACTTCATACTACCGTACTAAATAGACGACGGGTTCGTGTAATTCGTTCATGACTTAGGAAATACTTACACAGATCATCACAAGTGTGACAAAGCAACAGGATTAAGATAAGCAATATGAGGAGTAGTGCATGATTAAGTAAATACATTCGTTTATCATATAAGTTATCACCAAAGTAGTTTAGATTATTACTAGTTTAATTAGATAAAAACAAAATAACCTCTCAAACCATGATATTTACCCGCTTCAATAAAAACATAAAAATACAAAAAAATCTTCTCTCAACCCCGTAGACCTTTGTTAGATCTTGATTGAGCCTTCCCAAGCTATTCCCCTAGAGAACGATAACAACCCCCCGAGTCTTGCCTATACTACACTACAACGGTTAGGTACTCTGCCTAGGGAGTTGTAAAACTTATTGTGAAGTCTTACGACTACCGCATCACCTATACTACACTACAACGATTAGGTACACCGCATAGGAGGATTGTAAAACTTTATCGGTTTTGCAAAATTCCGTCATCAAGTTTTTGGCGCCGCTGCCGGGGAATAGTCTAGGTTTCAGATTCTATCTAGCTTAGGTCTACTCACTAGATTCCTATCAAGTGAGATTTTTATTTTCTTTTTAGGTTAGCTTTCTTTTAGTCTATCTTTTCTTTGTGTGTTTGTTTTGTAATTCTCATTGACTATTCCATTATTCACTATGGAGAACATGAATCCATCATCACCACCCGAATCACCAACTTCTCCCATTAGTAGAAGGGTTTAAGAGCTCAATAAGCTTTTAAATCTTTAGACATTGTTGTTCCACCCCCACTAGCGAACCTTCTTGCTTAGAAGGAGAGCTCGGGTTTGAGTCAGTAGTAGAGGAAAAAGAGAGTAAAGAGTTAGAAGAGGAAATAAAGGAAGAATTTGAGGAGGAAGAAGATGATGATGATTTGAAATATTTTAATACATTCCCGGCAAAGGAAGAGTTAGATTATCATAAGTACTTAGTGAAAAACAATGGACCTCCTTGGATAAGTGCTAAGGTTAGACAAGAAAACCAGAATAATATAAAATTCCCATGCATGATAGGTTACTTCCTCAAGGAGCAAACTTACATTCACTAAGAATCCCAAATAAATATAATGTATAGGCTTTACCCTTATTGGATTATGAATGAGGGATTAGAATCAAGAAAAAACCCCGAGAACCCTTAAAAGATAAGAAATTTTACGGGAATGATTAGAGGGATGCATATCTTCGTAAGAAATTTCACTTACATTACGCATTTCTTGATTGTGGAGGATATTAACTCAGTTGTAGACCCTTGTTTGTCACAAGTAGTGTTAGGAAAGCCGTTCGTTGAAGTATCCAATATGACTTATGATCCATCGATAGGGATAGTAAAATTCACATACGGAGTTGATGAAGTTGCTTACCAAATGCCTCGTAAGGTAGAACTTCGATTATGGTCTAATATGGAGAAAGAACATAAGCAATCTGTCTACTTTAGGAATGATGAGGATAAAAGAAGAGGAGTGGACTATGTGATAAAAAAGATATTGGGTTTTAATAAGGAATGTCTATAATTAGGACCCGAATACAAAACCAACAATGAAGGAAGTAGTAGCGTGAAGAGTGAATGTGTCACGTAAGGAGTGTGACTCTGAGTCTAGCTACAAGACTCATTAATAACAAAAAGCGCTTATTGGAGAGGCAACCTAATCTTTTAATTTTATGCATTTTAAGAGTATCACGTGCTTTAATTTTTGTTATTTGAATTAAATCTTATTTTGACGTGCCTATGTGTTATAAGTCTCAGCTTATTTGTGGTTGATATAACCTATTCGAGAAACATTTTTTTATTGCGTCTTAAGTGGTATAAACAACTTATTGTTACAGCTTATTACGTAGCTTAGTTTCTTGATTTATTAAGTTTTTTTCTCGTTTTCTTGCTGTTGTCTTAAAACGTTAACAAAACAGTTTCTCTCTGTTAGGATCTGGTACTAGATAGATCTTCTAGCCTTTGTGGTTGTATAGCACTTATGTAATCACAAGCACATACGTGAGAGACTCTAGCAAATGTTTAGGCGGAAACTAAACAAATCAATAAAGAAGAACAACTATATGAAAAGATTCCTTATGGATCTTTCTATTGATAATAATTGTTTTTTTTCTAATTTGCAATTGGTGCCAATCCCTAATGCTAAAGGTTTCTTTTATAGAGAAGAAACCCTAAATTGGTCAAACAAGATTCCTAAAAACGCGTAAGAGATATACATCAATCTCTTCCTAATATATCTCATTCCTATATTAATGAGATAATTCTAGAATATAACTATAATTCCTTAATTACATTAATCACGTCTATAAATAAGATCAGCAGATTCTATCTCTGTCAGCAGAAACGAGAACATGACCAGCAGAAACATAATCAGCAGGAACGCTACTTGAACTGCCAGCAGGAACGACTTAATGCCATCAGCAGAAACGAACATCTCTAACAGCAGAAACGACACTTAGTCGTTTTCAATTATTCCCAACAATCCTCCCCTAAACTTGGTTTTGACTCCGTTAATTCCAAGTTTCTAGATAGATCTTCGCGAAGCAAGAGGATTGAGTGGCAGCAGAAACAAAGTATTCAGCAAATATTGATGAAGACAGCAAGAACAGACGAACCAGCAGCATCGTAAATACCAGCAGATACAATGTAACCAGCAGCAAGAATACAAGCAGCAGAAACCGGAGCAGCAGCATCCAAAACAGCAGCATCAAAAGAAACAGCATGAACTCGATGAACAGCAGAATCAAATGAGGCAGCAACATCTCTAAGCAGCAACGTCCAGTCTTTGCAGCAACATAAGTAGATTTGATAAGCCTTTACCAAGTAGCTACTCACTCTTGGGCTAGATGATACTTTGGTGAAAACAAACACCCTGGTGTAACAAAAACCAGTCCAATTTCTCAGAACGTGAATCAAGGGTGAATTGGAATACCCTAACAGTTTTTGGCAAACTGTCACAGCCATACAACGGATTTGAGAAAGTCTTTACCTGTAGCCGTTTGCTCAGGACTAGCCAACTCTTCATACACAGAGTAATATGGTGAGTCGATAACCATACAATTTTTAGTAAATTGTCAACTATCAACGGATTTGAGAAAGTCTTTACCAAGAGCCGTACCCTCTTGGACTAGCCACTCTTTGTTACAAGAACATGGTGAGTGAAGGCCATAGGATTTTTAGCAAACCCTTACAGCTATCAACGGATTTGAGTTACACACCAAAGCCGTTTGCAATGATGAGCCAGACTCTTTCTTGGCTGTTAGCCATGGTGAGCTGAAAACCATTTGTCGTGCAGTGCAAGCACTAACACCATAGATATAGAACACAATATTATGACAACGCTATTTCTAAGAGTACATATGCCGGTTAGGTGTTTTTTCTTTCTTTCTTTTTTTTTTAATTAATAACTAAACTAGTTAAGGCAAACACAAACTTAGAAACCACTTACAGAGGAGCAGATGCAAGACACTCATATGATTCTCGTAAGCCAGCTTGAACTGTCTGAATAACATTCCCAGCAACAACAACATCCCGACAGTATGAGGGTGGAACTGTGAGCCTGTGGCGTAACATCCGTTCAAGCAGCGTAGCCCGGATAGGATAGAACTTATCCACAAACATATACACAGTTTTCCCATTCGTTAAATCCAGGACATGAACAGAGCTCTTGGGATACAACCTCCAGCTACTCACGACCCATTCATCTTGTGTTCGCCAAAAGTCATCCACATCATCAGAATGAAGCGACTGACACAACATATTCACATCCCTCCAGAGGTCTAAACCAACATCGACGTCTGGGTTTAACCGAAAATACCTATTCATCCGTCGTCGCAAAAGAAGGAGATCTTCACGATAAACATAAGGTAGCAATTGTTTCAAGTAGGTAAAGTACCTTCGCCGTCGGTTCTCCTGATAATAAACATGATAACAACTGTTACGAAGCGGACAGATCACCATCTCCCAATCTTTAAATACACCATATGGAAGAGGGGGAATATAATTTTCCATGTCATCATCACTCTCACTCTCAAAACGGAAAAAGTCTTCAACTGGTTTATCCCATAAAGAGTCGTCACTTCTCACCCCACGATGTTTACGACGAGACCGAGGAGGAGAAGAGGCATAATCCGAAACAGTTTCAACCTTAACCCGTGGATCAACAATCTCATCATCAGGGAGGTTGTCCACAACCACAACACCAGCACCAGAAATATACTTACCCCGAAAGAGAATCTCAGCAAGCACTTCGTCATCCGAGTAGGCCGTGTATAGGTTAAGTAAGAGTATTGTAAGCGAATATTTGGTCAAAAAAAATATTTGGCACGTTTGTAATATAATTCAGACTAAAACAGAAAGTTAGCAATTATTTCGGAGGTCGAGACTTAGTAAAATGTTTTTTTGGATATTGATAATATCGAAGAGGGTAATTTTGTGAACGTTTCAGTAAATTGAACGCCCCGTAACTCTTAAAAACGAAGAGATTATAGCAAAATTAATTCGAAAAATACATTTAAAATTGACATCATTTTAGGTAAAAATAGCTGCTGGTCCGATTTTCAACGTCAATTTGAGCATTTTCGGAGTCAAAGTTTCAGCCTCCGGCAAAAACAACGAAAGCTGTTCGAGCGCCGTTTTGCATAAAGTTACTTTTTGGTCAAACTGCGAAAGTGTGATTTACGGGTCAAAAACGTTGAGTCCCAAACAAGCAGCAGTTTTTATAAAATTTATATTGCATCAGAATAATAAAGGGGCATTTGGTATATTTTGTCGAGATTCAAGTCTCGGCCAAAACTAAAAAAGTCGTCCCGGAATGTCCTTTCGTAAAATCTCTTTTTACTCCGATCTGTGAAAACGAGATTTAGTGGCTCTTTGGTACGGTTCAGATTTGGGTCAAAATGGTAAAAAATATGTAAAAAGACATAAAAAGACTAATAAAGTCATACAATGCAAATGTAAATAAAAAATGGTTAATTAGAAAATAACTTAGGTGTTTAAAAATTATCCATAAGGTAACTTTCCGAAAATAGAAAGTCTTCTATTAAGTAACGTAAGATAAAGTGTAAAAATGTCTATAACTCAATGAGTGGGGGTTTCAGGATTAAGTCGCGCAAGTGGATCCTCATCACATGTATGTTTAATACATATAATATATATGATTTTTTCCGCTACGATGTGCACATCGTCGATGGTACTTCGAGTATATTATAATTAAGCGTACATCAATAGGTCGTGATCATGTTGCCGATTAGTTCGTACACTTCAACTAATCAATATCGACTGTAGCTTTTGAGTCAATGAGTTATAGCCCCTCTTACACTTTTTTAAAATTTCATTTATTACAAATCTCGGGAGGGGAAAAAAATAAACATGCTCCCTTACAACTTGTTTGCGTACTGTTTACATACTTGTTTACATACTCATACTCATTTACAAACTCGGTTACTTGATTTATATCATACCCTCTTTCTACTTATGGATTTAAGTATTTAAAGCTGTTTATGAGTACAATGGTTATCTTTTCATTGGACACAAGTATTTCTGGTTATCATCTCATGTTTACGTGTTGCCTAAGTAGCGATTAGACCACTCAATGCCCGAAACTATCATGAACAGTTAATTACAGATTGTAAGCGGAATTTTATAAATAGATCTATTAGGACTAATTATCCCTATCCGGGTGAGTAGCGCTCACTGTGCCGGTGTACCGGACAACGGGTATATATCATGTCAATTTCATTTGGTGTCTTGGTCAGACACCGGTAGGCAGAAATACATTTGGCATATTATATGCTACATAAATTAGCTTCAGTGTCATGAGCTTAGCGCAACAGTAAATACATTTTATGTGATACTGTATCTGTTAGTAAGTAGTCCCAACTATTTTTAGAAATCTTGTGGTCCAACACTCCCTTGTTGAACCATGTACTGGTTTATTAAACATATATTCATTAAACAGCAGTGCAGCAGTAGACCATTATCTCTTTGAATTTAAACATTTACATTTACAAAAACTATGAACTCCACCAACTTATGTTGACACTTTTAAGCATTTTTTTCTCAGGTGGATAGAATGGCTGGGATTTAACTTGATGTGCATTGGAGTCTACAATTGACAAAATTTTCATTCCATGATTTCTACTTACATTCAAAAGAACAATCTCCGTTGTATTGTTTTCCAAGCTTTCATTATGATGCAATTATGGGGACAAATGTTTATAATAAATCAAGAAATCAACGAATTATTGTTCCAAACGACACATTTAGAGGTCGTTCTCTTGTATCTTGTGCTGTTGTATTATGAAGTAACACTCCCGGACATATTTCCGCTGCGACTCATTTTTGGGGGTGTTACAGGAAGTTCTTAGGAAGTTTCATTAGACGACTCTTGGAGGATGATTTAACAAGTTCGCATGTTTCTTCTCCATTATTGAGCAAACCAGGGAAGTACTAGTTTCTTTTACTTGTTTTCTTTTCCATTTAATTCGTTTTACGGTACTTCCTATAGATACCTTGTGGACAATATACAACTTTAGTGAAGGGGGAAAATAAGCTTAGAAAACTATTCCTTTGATTTGCTATTTGCTTTGTTCCTTAAATGATGGTAAATATATCGAAACAATTCATAAAAAGGTAATTTTGACCCAAATTTAAATTTTTTTTAGGGGGGGGGGGGGGGGGGGGGGGGGGGGGGGGGGGGGGGGGGGGGGGGGGGGGGGGGGGGGGGGGGGGGGGGGGGGGGGGGGGGGGGGGGGGGGGGGGGGGGGGGGAGTAAGCGGTCGGGGGAGACCGAGGACGAAAACCGAGATAGTAATAGCGTCTCATGGAGAAGAATGTGTATAACCCTAGCACAAAAACCCCTCAAATTCACCCCAAAAAATGTGAAGTTCGCCTTTAGATCAATAGGAAAATTCGGATATCCATTATTGGATACCAAGAGTAGTTTATACCTTTTAGCTTTCTCGATTAAAGAAAGTGGATCAAATCATGTGTATCTATTCCGTCGTTACGGATGTGTATATGTGGTTTTGTCGCCTTTTCTAGAGCATTGAGATCGGTTTAAATTATATGAGTGTACCGGTAGTATATTAAATTCTAGAACTTGTTATTGTGATGCATCCCGAGACCGCATAGTAAGTATTAGGATTTGCTTGATAAGAGGCATTAGGATTAACCTATGTTTTAAACATGTATTTGTTATCATGGTCACACCAATCATGTAACTATCCCATACCCTTGCCATGCACTCATTTTTAGTGCAAGATACCCCTAGTACAACCCTTTGAGCCTATCATTTTCCACGGTTCTCGTAATTTTCTGGTTAAGCTGGACTATTAATGAAGATCATTGTTAAACCTTAAACCAATCGTTACACCCAAATTGCCTTAGCCTACCTTGTATGTACTCACTTTTAGTACATTATTGTTTTAACCCAAGTTAATTATTTGAGTACACGGTTGCTAAGTCCTTATCCTTGTAAATACAGTTTTGGGACAATTGGGATTCATGGTAGTATTTATCTCGCAGAAGAATGGGGAAAAAAGTTAAGTCAATACCCTCATACATTTGTTAGATGATCTCCATGTTATTTTGATCCACGTCAAATCGGGTCATTAGTTAGATTGTAAATAATCGAGTATGTAAAAAGCTTACCCTTTGTTGTGATGTATTATGTTATTAAAAAAAATAGAAAAGAAAAAGAAAAAGATTGATGTAGAGTTATGTAGACTTTGTATATCTTCGTCCGAGTCTTGGCTTAGCAACCAAACCAACATGTATTCGTATAAATAATTAGCTAACCCTTCCACTTCAAATTCACCTAAAGCCACCCAAATGTATCCCATCCGTTTCTGTTTCCATTATATGTTATCTTACACCTACACCCCACAACCCTTTAAAAAGACCTCTTAGATAGTAATGAATAATGCTTGCGCCTAGCGGTGGAGGTTTGATATCATTTAACCAAGCCTTATGTAATTATATGCTTTAATGACAGTTAATGAGTGTTTGATTTTCCGTTTCCCAATAGTTAATAATTCATTATACAACCAGAAAAGAGAGAATCCCAAACACTTATATGAGGTGCTAGTATATACTTTCCGTGCTTTTAATTACGAGGTCTAGAAGGTTGTGTTGTAAAATACTTTTAAAGAGTAGGTTAAATGACCCTAATACTGCTATTGTCTAGGTAGAAAAGCCCATTTGCTTGAGGACAAGCAAATCCCAAGTGTAGGGGTATTTGATGAGGTGTCATTTTATACACTTTTTCAGGGTCATTTAACCCCTTAAATCGTGCATTTATGCCCAAAATAGGTACTTAATCGTTCCTTTTCAGGTATTTATCATTTGAAAGGCATTTGGAGGAAATATACGTGACTTGGGCTCATTTGGAGAAGAAACGGACAAGACTACATACCTACACCAAAATCTCTTGAAGATTATGCTTACATAGCGTGGAGACGGCGTCACAAGCATAAAGCCACGCCGTCATGATTTACGAAGTGACGGCGTCAGTACATTGGTGATGCCGTCAGAACATAGACGACCTAAAGGAACTCTAGAAGATTACGAGATTAAGAATACCATTTAACGTACGCGTGAAGTACCAGATATTATTTTGGTCATAACTCCTTCATACGAACTCGGATTTTGACGATTCAACAGCCCACGCGTTTAGAACGATAAAATCTACAACTACGCAAAAAATGTTACGATAACAGCATCACATGTTACTGGTGACGGACGAACCGACCTAGGGTTTTCCTATAAATATAGCCTCATAACTTTGTTTTTATCAAGCCCCCAACCCTAAGTCCGATTCTAGGGTTTGGGTAGGTGTTTTTCCAGCAACTTAGAAGACCTAATTCAATCCATATACATCTTGTAATGATTTGATTATCATTTAAATCTTAATTCATGTTTTCAATTCCTTTTGTTGATTATGATTTCTCTTGCTTAAGTATGCTTGGCTAATTCATCTAGTATTTATTTGGGATTGCATGAAACTTGTCAATAATTAATTAGATCTTATTATTTTCCTATTGATGTTATGGATCTTCTATATTCATCATGAAAGTGTGACAAATTCAATGAGTTTAATTAATTTTAGTTTATAATTCTTATCTCCTATTGCTTCTTGTTGATGGATATACGTGTTAGGCTCTAGAAAACTAGCCATAAAATATTACATTGGCATAGACGTTTAGGGAAACACGAGTGTGTAGAAAGGATATCATCGGTAATAGTCTTCATACTACCTTACTCCTAATATGATTTATCCCTCTTAAGTGTTTTAATGCATGTAATATACTCTTAGGGGCCTTGTAATAGTCTTCATACTACCTTACTTGTGCGTTACCTTAATATAATATTACATAGACGGAGGGTTCGTGCAATTCGTTCATGAATTAAAAAATACTTACACATTGCATCACAAGTGTGACAAAGCAATAGGTAGAATTGGATAGCTAGCAAGAAGTAGTGCATCCTAGGTAAATACGCTTCACTGTATAACTCTTATAGTATAAATGTTATATAGTTTATTAGTAATTATTTTGCTTAAAACAAAAACTCATCTAAAACAGAATTTTACTTGCTTTCATAAATATAAAACACATAAGAATAACCGTCAACTCTTAGATCCTAGTAAACATTTGAACAACCTCAATATGTTAAACCCCTAAAGAACGATAACAACCCCCGAGTCTTGCCTTACTACACTACAACGGTTAGGTACTCTGTCTAGGGGATTGTAAAACTTCCTGTGAAGTCTTTACGAGACCTACATCAAGTTTTTGGCGCCGCTGCGTGGGGAATAGCATAGGTTTTAGATTCAATCTAGCTTAGGTCTACTCACAAGATTCCTATCAAGTGAGATTTTAATTTCTTGTCAATTAGCTTTCTCGTAGTCTATCTCTTTTTTGTGTATTTGTTCGTAAATATGTCATTCCTCACCATGTTGGATGAAATCACACCTGAGTCGTTAACGAAAGAACAATTTGAGTGCTTCATAGAATATTACCATGATAATTATCCAGAAGATTATAAAAGCGACTTAGAAAATCTTAAGGAAGTATATAAAATGATGAATGATGGAGAAGAATATCCTCGCACACATAGTACCTCTCCTAGTGAGACCTATGCACCATATAAGCCTTCACCTAGGATAGATCCTTATGAACAACCTTTGTGTTTAGGATCAACTTTTCTTAGCGAAGCCCTTAGGAAAAGTGACCAAATGCATCAAACTTTTGAGAAGAGCTTCATAGCAATGACCCGTAAGTTGGATGACATGATAGAATTGCCTAAGTCACAACCTAAGAGAACATATAACGAGGATTTAGAATGTGAGATAGTAATGGTTAAGATGCCTAAGTGCATGTCATGGTTAGCATATGATGAGCCTATAGGTGATTTAGGTATGATGGAGGATAAGGTGGATAATCCAAGCCCACAAAGCACCCTACAAGCCCTCCCATCATTTAACGTATACACACCGCCCGTGACTCACCCGGAAGAAGTAGAAGAGACTATAGGAATCCCGATGGAGGTAGAACCTTTGGACCACATGAAAGTAGATGACTTATGCTTGAATACTTGTAGTCATGACCTCTTTTCAAAATCTAAGGAGTTTCCTAGTGTTGATGAACCAGAGCCTCAACTTTACCCAATCTTCCATTCTTAGATATAAATCTAGGAGATAAAAGAGGAAGTGACCCACCCATCAACCCATATAATCCGGGTAGTTTTAGGATGAAGGTAGTAGAACCCTTGACCATTCATACACCACCTTCACCTTATGTGGCATACTTCCATCGAAATAGTGTGTATCGCTACTATCACCCGCACTTAACCTTAAGTGAAGGGGAGACCTAACTTTTACGCATCAAATAAGCGTAGAGTCAGGCTCGTGACTCGAACAAAAACAAGCGCTTATTGGGAGGCAACCCAATCTTTTATTTTCTTGCATTTTAGGTGTGTCTTGTGTGTTTGTTTTGAGTCATATGATTATACTAATCAATTTTGTGGTTTATGCAGTAAAATTTACAGGAAATAACTAATAGGATACTTGTGCAGGATTTTTTCCAAAAAACGAAGAGAATTTTCTTTATAGTGTTTGGAGACGGCGTCAGGATTTCTCCTGACAACGTCGCCAGCCCAGATGCTGTAAATTTCGTATTTTATTGAATTTTTGAAAAATAACTTTTGTAGAATTTCCAGAATTTTTAATTTTTCTGAAACATGCAGAAAACCACGACTGCATTAGTATTTTCATCCTATCTTTATTGCTTTCGTAGAGTCTTAACTTAGTTAATGAGGTTGTATTTATCATTCACCCGTGGATTTTAAGCTTGGTATAGTTGTCGTTGTCTTTGATTTATAGGTTATATTTGATGAGAAGAAGCTTGGAAGTTCTTAGAAAGTTTCATTAGATGACTCTTGGAGGATGATATAACCAGTTATCGCATGTTCCTTCTCCATTATTGAGCAAACCAGAGGAGTACTAGTTTCTTTTACTTGTTTTTTTTCCTTTTATTCGCTTATACGGGTACTTTTAAAGAACATTAGGGATAATGTTCAACTTAAGTGTAGGGGGAAATAAGCCTTAGAAACTATTTCTTCAATTGCCATTTGCTTTGTCCTTAAAATAATAGGTAATATATCAAAACATAGCATAGACGGTAATTTTGACCCAAATTTAATTTTTTTTATGACATATACCAACGAAAATTGAGTATTAATTGCGTCTCATGGATAGGAATTTATATGACTAGCACAAAAACCCTCAAAATTACACCCCAAAAATGTGAGGTCCGACCTTTAGATCTATAGGAATTTGGGTATCTATTTTTGATACCCAAGATAGTTTATACCTTTAGCTTGTTCGAGTTAAGGTTTGAATGCATTCATATGTGTCTATTTTGTCGTTACAGATGTGTACGTATGGTCTTTGTCACCTTTTTTGGAACATTAGTATCGGCATTAAATTATATGAGTGTACCGGTAGTGTATTAAATTTTAGAACTTGTTTTTGTGATGCATCCCGAGACCGCATAGTAAGTATTAGGATTTGCTAGATAAGAGGCACTAGGATTAACCCATGTTTTAAACCTGTAATTATTATGATGGTCACATCGATCATATAACTATCTCACACCCTTGCCATGCACTCATTTTTAGTGCAAGACTCCCCTAGTACAACCCTCCGAGCCTATCCTTTTTCATGGTTCTCATAATTTTCTAGTTAAGCCAAACTAATAATGAAGAGCATTGTTAACCCTTGAACCAATTGTTACACCCAAATCACCTTAGCCTACCTTGTATGTACTTACTTTTAGTACATTATTGTTTTAACCCAAGTTAATTATTGAGTACACTGTTGCTAAGTCCTTATCCTTGTAAATACAGTTTTAAGACGATTGGAATTCATGGTAGTATTCATCTTATGAAGAATTAGGGAAGAAGTAACTTATTACCCCTAATAGAGCTCAATAAGATCCATGTTATATTGATCCACCTCAAATCAGGTCATTAGTTAGATTGTAATTATCTAATATGTAAAAGTTCAAGTGTAGGGGTGTACCTATAAATCCCATGATTATTATATGTTTAAGCGATGGCAGGGCAAAAGTGACTTATGTTTATCATAAAGTCAAGAAAAGAGATTGATGTAGAGTTTTGTGGAGTTTGTATATCTTGTTTGAGTTTTTGGCTTAGCAACCCAAATCAGCGTGTATTCTTATAAATAATTAGCCAACCCTTTCACCCCAAATTCACCCAAAAGTCACTCCCCAAATGTATCCTATCCATTTTCGTTTCCATTTATGTTATCATACACCTACGCCCCACAACCCTTAAAAGCCATCTTTGATAGTAATGACTAGTACTTGCGCCTAGCGGTGGAGGTTTGATCCTTTACCAAGTCTATGGTAATTTATATGTTATGACAGGTAATGAGTGTTAATTTTCCGTTTCCCATAGTAGTTATAATTTATTATACACCCGAGAGAAACAGAGAATCCCAAACACTTATGTGAGGTGCTAGTATATACTTTCCGAGCTTTTAATTACGAGGTCTAGAAGGTTGTGTCGTAAACTGCTTTAAAAGAGTATGTTAAATGCCCCCAATATTGCTATTGTCTAGGTGGAAAAGCCCATTTGCTTGAGGACAAGCAAATCCCAAGTGTTGAGGTGCCATTTTATACACTATTTCAGGGTCATTTAACCCCCTAAATCATGCAAATATGCCCAAATTGTGTGCTTAATCGTTTGTTTTCATGTTTTTAGCACTTGGATGACATTTGGAGGAAATATACGTGACTTGAAGAAACGGACAAGACTACGACTCTACACCAAATCCCTTAAAGAATTATGCAAACAGTGCGTGGAGAATGTGTCGTGAATCCTAAGCGACGACGTCAGGACTTTCAAAGCGACAGCGTCAGGATTCTTGTAACGGCGTTAGAACATAGCCGACCTAAAGAAACCCTAAAAGATTCAAGATAAAGATGATCATTCAACGTGCGCGCTAAGTACCAGATATTGTTTTGATCATAACTTCTTCATACGAACTCGGATTTCAACGATTCAATAGCCCACGCGATCGCAGCGAAAAAATCTACAACTTGGCGAAAGATGATGATGCAACGGAGTCAGGAATTTTGGTGATGGCGTCGGGAAGTTCAAATTAGGGTTTGCCTATAAATATAGTCTCATAACTTTGTTTTTATCAAGCCCCCAACCCTAAGTCCGATTCTAGGGTTTGGGTAGGTGTTTTTCTAGCAACTTAGAAGACCTAATTCAATCCATAAACATCTTGTAATGGTTTGATTATCATTTATATCTTAATTCATGTTTTTAATTTCTTTTGTTGATTATGATTTCTCTTGTTTAAGTATGTTTGGCTAATTCATCTAGTATTTATTTGGGATTGCATGAAACTTGTCAACCCCCGAGTCTTACCTTACTACACTACAATGGTTATGTACTCTGCCTAGGGGATTATAAAACTTCATGTGAAGTCTTTACAAGACCCGCATCATGCGCATGGTTTAACTGTTGGGTGGGAAAAGCGTCTGACAGGATCTGCTTGCCTAGGTGATCATGTAGGTGCGTCTTTGACCAATTTGCAATTGAATAAGGGGAATACTTACACATTACACTAGCGAGGTTAACGGGCAACAGATTAGAGGAATCAACTAAGGAATAGTGCATGATTAAGTGAGCATGTTTGTTTACCTATAACAGTTCCCGTAAATTTTACTTTTCTTGCATATTTGGTTTAGATTTAGATTAGTTTTTTCTTAGTTTAAAAAACTCCATTCAAAACTCGAGATTTTACTTGCTTTAATAAAATACAAAAATACAAAAATACTCTTCCCTCAACCTTTAGATCTTAGTAAACATACAATTCAAACCTACCTTACTATTCCCCTAGAGAACGATCAATCCCCCAAGCCTTGCCTATACTACACTACAACGATTAGGTACACTACCTAAGAGGATTGTAAAACTTTATCAGTTTTACAAAATTCCGTCATCATTTACATGATTAATAATGTTAGTACTACAAATAATAAAACTTGTTTCGTATTATCTGATAAGTGATGTAAAGATCTAGTTAGTTTCAATGAATATGGAATAAATCAAAATTACCTCTAAGATAAACAAAGATAACATAGATAAAAATCAAAATCTTTGTCTAAACTCTACAAATGAAATTTCGATGCATTAGGGTCGATGTTTATGTCACGTCAATATGCGACTTATAAAATCTCTATCATCTAAAAATGAGCTTGTTGGAAATATACCATTTTTTGAACATCTTAGTTGTGATACATGCAAAGTTAGTCCATGCTAGTTGCTTGTATAAATATTTAGTTTGAATCACTAAGTTCCTAGAATCTCTTTTTCTCCTAAGAACTTGTTTGGTTCATTGGCTATCCAATAAGGTTTGTAGAAAACTTCTACACTATAGCTAAATGCTTCTATTCTTTCAAACTCATGTATTTCTCCGTCATCTCGTTATTAAAAGAAGGATGGTCAAAATTAATTGATTCTTCCAAAACACCCAAACATAATTATCTTGCAATCGTCAAAATAGTTGTATCCAAATGTCAAATATTTGAGGTAGCAAACACCTTTATTCAAAACCTCTCATCAAACTCTCCCGCATACAAACGACCAGGAATAATCCCCTATTCCTTCTATATCTTTTCAAATTTCAAACATCTCCACTCCATTACACACCTCAATCAAAATAAAAAATACTCAATCTTCCTTCTCACTCAATAATGAAATCCTTGCCAAAGGAAACCACCTCAATAATGTTTATCTTAGTTTTGATGATCATCTTCATTTCACTCGCCATGCTCCTCTACCCAATGTTTAAATTTTCGCGAGGAGCGTTGTATTTTGTCCTAGGACTTTATGTTTTCATTATTTATCCCATCCTTTGTATTGCTTTATGCATTGACATGAATGGAATATAATAAATCGTTATTTTGGCTATCTCATTATTTGATTCATCCATTTTTCGTATTTCACGACTCTAGTATATGCATTCTCATGCAAAAGTACGCATTTTTGGTATAATCATATTTGACATTCACTTAAGTTTGTTTTGACCTCTATGATAAAAAAATTAAAACACTCATAACCAATAATATCAAAAACAAACTCTACGTAAAAAATAATAAAATAAGGTGGCTATTTTTCATATAGGGTCGGATCCTTTTTAAAAGGGATCCGGCGGATCCGCCCAACTGATATATTTTCATATCAGTTCTTTTTTCCTCTGTAACACAAACCCATCACTTTTAAAACCTCTAAACGAATTCCTCACTAACAAACTCACAATTCCAGTCGTCTCTAGGCAAAATCATCAATCAATTCGTGAACTACATTGTAAGTAAATTTTCGTCATTCCTTTTTATGATTCTAATCTTAGGTTTCTATTTTGCGCAAAACCTAATCATTGGGTTTTTCAAAATTAGTTCTTGTTTGAAACTAATTAGTTCTTGCACAAAACTTAATCACTAGGGTTTTTCAAAACTAATTATGTTTCCCTTAGTTAGGAATTGCATCTTCTTATTAATTGAAAATCGAGTTTGCATATTAACCCTATGTCAAATTTTTAAAAATCTCTCATGACTAGGATCATTATCATAAACAATTTTTTGTGGATTGTTAATAGTAGTAAAAATGTTTTTCAAACATCATTGTACTTATCTCTTGAATTCTAAATGAAATACATAACGTATTTTAGAATACATTCAGTCGAGCAATGGTATGTGCTTAATTACACATACCTTTTACCTTTAAAAACGAGCTGAAATAACCAAAAACGGACTTAAAATGCCAAA
>BQNB010003496.1:14124-114471 GCA_026074375.1 Tanacetum coccineum | reverse complement strand
TGAACTCACTTCGGGGGAGATTGTTAGCCTCAAAATATTGAGTCGAACATGAAGTTCGTTCATTATGTATTTAAGTCTCGGTCAATTAATTAGTTAATGTTGTAATAGAATATTATCAGGAATCGGGCTCGATATTTAATCTAATATTGTATATGTTTCGGGTTTAATCCCAAGCAAAACCCGAGCCCGAGTCCTAGTTAAATATCCTAGGCGTCACATTAAATGTGTAGGAGTATATATATAGATATTTTCTCATATGAAAATATCTATCTCTCACAAATATCTATTTTTTCTAAATCTAATTTCTAATTCTCTCATCTCTCTCTCTCTAAACTAACATCTCTTTTCTAGTTTCTAGTTCCGATTTGTGTTGTGATTATATGAAGTGAAGTAGATCGGGTTCCTACAATTTCTAAACAAGTTTTATTCATGTTAGCACCACATAAGATCTTATACACGTAATATATGTGCGTGAACCATGCATGGGTCGAACCATGCATGTTCATGCTCAAGTACATTGTCCAACACAAATTTACGAGACCTATTTAACTAGTTAGGAAGGAAATACGAATAGAATGTGACATTAAATGCTTAGTTCGAGACTTAGAATGGTCCTAGAGCTTGGTTCGAGTTAGGAAGGTAACCCAAATGTGTTATACCCAATAGTGTTGTAACCCGAAGCTCAAAAGCTTAGAATACAACCCAACCTTGGCTCGCGTATCCCTCCTAAGCCCTTGTATGAAGATTTAATATACCTTGTATCCTTAGAATTGGATGTGGGTGCGTATGGGTTTGGTTATTACTTAACCCGATACAATAGAGAGGAATAGAGAGATTGTTTAGGAGTTTCAAGAGTGTTAAGTGTCAAATGTATGTGGGTATTTATAGGCTTAATAACTAGTTAGCTTTCCTAGTTCTATCCTTAACCAATTTCGTGCCTTATGAGGTGGTTTAGAGGTTTTAAGTTAGCTACACATGGTTTCTTGCTAAACCACTTAAGTACTCCTCTTAATTACCCAATGTTGTAAAAGATATGCTAGGATATGGAAATCTTATGATTTGTATGTTTGTTTACTCTTAGCCGCGGCATCCAAGAGAGCAAAGGGGTAGTCAAATGGTTATGAACCATTGTGTAATAGGTTAGAAGGGACAATTAGTAAAAGGTTTAATTAACCTTAAGTTGTAAATGTACTTTGGGGATCAAGAAAGGATTTGCTAGCTAGCTTAATCACAAGGGACGAATGGTTTGTGGGTTTACCTCACCCATATTCGGCCTTAGTGGTTTATTAACATAATAATTATGCAAATTTTGTGTTTAAGGTTTATAAGTGGGTATTGGTTTGAGTCTGGGTAAGTCTAGGTATTTTTGGGGTGTGTCCAAATGTATTTTATTATGAAATGTAAGCCTTTTACATGACTAAATAAAAATAAAATACGCAAAGTTAATAATTATCTTCTTAATAATTATATAACACTTGTTTAATGCAGACCTTAATTTATTTAATGACCGTTTACATTAATTGATTATTTCTAGTCTACGCGATTTAGCTTAAAAGTTACATTAAAAGTAAACGCGTATCGGACCAAAATAAATGGTGACGAATAATAGGAGTCGTAAAATGACCTGAAATTGAGAAATGTTACCAATTTCCACAGCCTATTGGTGATATCTTATTGTGTCATTTTTCTTTGTAAACCTCAAAATTAGTATCTAGTATTTTTCTAAATTTTCTCAAATTTTTAGGATTAAGTTTAGTATTTTTAGTTTAATTTTTAGTCTTATTTAGTTTTAAAAATAGTTTTAATTAGTTTCAAAATTTATAAAAAGTATTTTCTGTTATTAAAAATTAGTTTAATACATTTTAGTTTAAGAAATTTGCATTTTGAGTTTTTAGAGTTTTATTTTGTCATTTTTGGTTAATTAGTTACTTTTAGTTATTAATTAGTTATTAAATGTTTTAAATATTTTTTAGAATTTTAAATTGCCTTTATTCCTAGATTAGCGTGCCTTTATTTGATTTCTTTTTGCGTTATTAGATTTAGAATCCAAAATCCAAAATTTCGATTATTCAAGCACCCGATCACGAACCGAAATAAGATATTCAATATTCACGCTTCGTTGTCCTTTCCTAAGGGTAATTTTCTCATCAATACTTTCCGAAAATATATTTTATTAGTGATTAGCTTATTACTCTTTCACAAGAGTAATTCGCCTATTCGCTTATATTATATATTATATTATAATACGAATATCAGTCAGCAGGCTGCGACCCAGAGGGATGACGCGATTGCGGGATTGAGTCAGCAGGTATAGACTTTTCAGGCCGCTGTGCAGGATACAGATTTGTAGATTTGACAGCTTCAGGCTTTAGTTTTCGAGATGAGCAGCCGCAAGAGTACTTTGATGCACTGCATTCTTGGGATGGATAGACGCCTTGCCGATTTAGAGAGGAGACTTCCGGGACCTCAGTAGTCGTATTGATTATTTACTTCAATTTTGTTGGATTATGACCATTTTGTATAGTTCACTAAACTGCTAGTGCCAGTTAGTGAGGTCATGTTGTCGGGTGTATTTTGTTTTTGTAAACACCGTAGCCTTTCGGATATTTATATAGGATCTGGTAGTAGATATTTAGAAATAATTATGATTGGATGTACCGGTCTTGGAACCGAAGATTGTAAATTTTGGGGGATTTTTGGTTGTACATGTACTACCCCCAGCATTATTATTACTATTATTATTATGGAAGACTGAGGTTATTCTTGATTATGAGTTTGTGTGATTGTAGATGTTGTTGCCCTTGAGTGATCTTGTTACTAGATTGACTTGACCCCGAGTGTTGAATGATTCCAGCTGGCGAATCCTTCGCACGTGTATGTTACTTGTGTACATAATCCATGATTGGGTATTGTTTTTGATACTTGCCGAGACCCGTTGACCAAACTATATTAAATAATGTTTTAAAGATTGATGGTTTTTAAAAATTGTGGACCGCTATAACGAATTCGTGCGTATGGTTAACGAATGTCGTGATGTAAAAAGGGTATTGTAAATTTTTGTGTAACCTATTCGTATGAACAATAGTAAATGTGTTTTTAAATTTCATAAACTAACCTTGTGGTGTCAAATAAATTTTCTTTCAAAAAATATGTAAAAATAAATAAATAATGGGGATGGAGGATGGAATGATGCTATCTTCCTTTCTTTCTTTTGAAACAATCATATTTTTATTTAAAATTTTTTTTCTGAGAAAATGACTTACGCGTGTAGCGTATGAAAAAGGAACGTTTTGACGAGGATGTACATGACATCGTTTGGTCCCCAATTACGCATAACTTTATCAACTATGCGTAACTTAGGAAGAACCACGCTATGTCGGGTAAATCGTCACCCTTAAAATGCTTGATAATTGGGATAAATGTTTGGGTCAAGCTTTCGGAAGGAGAAAATGTTTTTACCCCTGCTACGGATTCTTGTGCAAGTAACCTTGCTCCTATTGACTTCATTGAGAGAGTCTCATGTGGGTCGCTGCCACCGAGTCGTCCCAAAGGGAAAATACCAACGGTATTGTTCAGAACGAGTGTGTCTAGAAAGGAGTGAAGTCTAGTTCGTGGTAATATAGAATGGCGATTGTTATGGAGACATGAGTCGAGACCAAGTGTGGACGGTGTGCTAGTGAGAAATTGTAGAATTGAGTCATTGAGGGTGCGAACCGGATACCGATACTAAGAAGGGATCTTCTTAGAGTCGCAAGGTTTCCAAGGTGGGTGGAAGCCAAGGTGGTTAGTTCTGAGGTTGAAAGTGAGGAATGGAGAAGACTCCTCCTACATCAAATGTGTGTTGATATTGATGTAGCAACCGATGGCCGTGAAGAAGACTTCTTTCCCTGAAATGGAAAGTAGTGGTAGTATAGTTGTAAATATACCTGGATCGTTGAGGATTAGAATAAGATACTAAGCGACCCCTGACTTAAGGTTGGTATAGTGGTCATTACTCCTTGACGTAACGACTTAGTGCGCGTATAAGGGCGAAAAGATTGGAGAGTCTAGCCGAATGGCGACATCCGTTCCCATCCTGGAGGAACAATCAAAGTAGCTAACGCCTTAGTCGAAAGGTATTGAATTAGGAATGTGCGTAATTATCTCGACTTGATTAGTTTAGTCATCTAAGATTTGATGCGATGCGTTAGGACCAAGTCGACTATGCTAGTCACGATGCGGAAACATTAAAGTTGGGATTGCGATCTTCATCAAATGAGCAATGAGTCCATGATGCTCAATTGTTTTCTCGATTGTTTGTCTTCTGACATTATGTGTCTTCTGACGGGATTATTGCCGCCGAATTATGTAAAAAATGTGTTTTATGTGCTATGTGCTTTTGAATGGTAGTAAACGCTTAGGTCGCTTTTGTGTTGCCCGTGATGTGGCTCAGGACGTGAGTGAATGGATATACCTACTTGGATGTAGATGAAGGTTGGTTTGAGAGGTACTTAAACCTGATAGTCTATTTTTGATTGGGGCTTGTTAACCCATAAGCAAGAATAGTTGTATTGTTGAGGCTTCATTATAAGCAAGTCCGGTTATTTTGCTAAGGCTTTATAGTAAGCGAGCATGATTGTTGCTAAGTGTGATAATGAGCAAGTGTGACAAAGTGCCTAAGTAAAGTTAGGCCGAAATGTAAGGTCATCGTAAAATGACAAATATGTGACCATATGCTTATATGATTTTATAAGTTAGTGCTATAATGCGTTGATGGTGTCATATGTACTCCGAAATATTTTCGCAACCGGTGGTGCATTATTTAATGAGACCAGGAGGGCGACATATGTTTTGGTTTTGGATAATGACGTATGTTTTGGTTTTGGATAATGATGTATATTTTGGTTTTGATCGTTGATGTATGTTTTGGTTTTGTGTGGCGGTGTGCGCTTTGTTTTGTTGGTAAGAGCACCAATTTGAGTTGGGTTGATTTTTTTTCGTCCTAAAAGCCTTCCTTTTAGGAACGACGTGATAAATTTTATCGGATAATTTCGTGGCATATTTTGCCTCTTATGATAAGAGCGATTGTAATTATATTTTGATCTCGTTGGTATAAATTACCTTTTGTTTTGTTGACTCCCCATCCGGAATAGTCAAAGCAAGTTAAGCATCGTGTGATTGTTGCGTACGAACATGTGAGTCCATTTGATGATGAGGAAACCGTCTCATCGCAAGTGAAATTAAGATGAGCAAGGAAGGACGAGCACCAAGACGACGCTCCCTTTAAGGTGGGTGGAATGTAACAACCCGAGGTTTACGACGTGTAAGACGATCGCGGATTCGACGTCATAACTATTATTTTATGAGTTTCTATGATTGAACGTCGGCATGTAAAATTTTAATTGTCAAAAATAAATATTTTCGTATTTTATTACGGATGAATTTGAAAATTTTCTATTTTTGTCATTCACGAGTCAATGTTTGACCGCGCGACCGTTAAGCGTTTTATGCATCGTAGAAAATACGACTCGTCTCGTTATCATTTTTAAGATTTTAAATTTATATTTTTCGGACTTCGTTGTCTTTGTTTCTCGACTTGGCCAAAAAGTATTAAGCATACTTATTTTTAAAAGTGTTAAGTATTACGTTGAGTTAAAAAGGTTTTACAAGATTATTACAAGTAAATAAAATTAAAAAATGATTTTCCCTCCCCTAGCCTTGTAGCCACCGGCTATGGCAACCCACACAATCCAAACATTTTGATTTCTTATGTACAACGATTACAAGTTTACTTCCAAGGTTAATATAATTTGGTCACTTCTCACAAGTAAACACATAGTTCAAATTTTTGTTCCTCTTTTCTTTGTCCCCCTTGCTTGGCCAAAAACCCTCACACACATACAAAAACCATTTCCAAATTTTAATTATTGAAATCTATTTAAACCTCATTCAAAAATGGTTTAGATTAATCAAGAACCAAGTGAAAACTTGTTTTCCTTCTCCCCCTCTCCTTTTGGGTTCGGACGAGCAACCAAAACAAACACGCTTGGTAGCTTAAACTTCTTATTATGATGTTGAACTAGCCTACAGGAAAATAATTGGCATCAACACTATCATCCGGGGTTGTACATTAAACTTCTTAAACCATCCATTCAACATCAACTTAATGCCCGTAGAACTTGGTAGCTTCGACGTCATAATTGGTATGGATTGGTTGTCAAAGTACCACGCTGTCATTGATTGTGCCGAGAAGATCGTTCGCATTCCCTTAGGAAATGAAACCGTAATTGTTCATGGTGACGGAAGTAATCAAGGAAACGGGACTCGTTTGAACATCATTTCGTGAACCAAAACTTAGAAATATATGTTAAAAGGACATCATGTCTTTTTGGCACATGTTACTATGAAGGAGACTGAAGACAAGTCGGGGGAGAAGCGACTTGAGGACGTACCAATCGTTCGAGAGTTTCCTGAAGTATTTCCTGAAGACTTGCCGGGTCTTCCACCGACTCGACAAGTGGAATTCCAAATCAATTTGATGTCTGGTGCTGCACCTGTAGCACGAGCACCTTATCGATTAGCTCCTTCCGAAATGAAAGAGTTGTCGGAGCAACTGCAAGAACTATCTGATAAGGGCTTTATAAGACCTAGTTCCTCAACTTGGGGAGCTCCGGTCTTGTTTGTCAAAAAGAAGGACGGATCATTCCAGATGTGCATTGACTACCGGGAATTGAATAAGCTGACGGTGAAGAATCGTTATCCTCTCCCAAGTATTGATGATTTATTTGACCAAATACAAGGATCCAGTGTTTATTCGAAAATAGACTTGCGCTCGGGTTATCATCAGCTTAGAGTACGAGAAGAGGATATTCCAAAGACGGAATTTAGAACTCGGTATGGCCAATACGAGTTCCAAGTGATGCCATTTGGTTTGACAAATGCACTTGCAGTATTCATGGACCTCATGAACCGAGTGTGCAAACCATACTTGGATAAGTTTGTAATTGTCTTTATCGACGATATACTAATCTATTTAAAGAACAAGAAGGAGCATGAAGAGCATCTTAAGGCAATTCTGGAATTGATCAAGAAGGAGGAGTTGTACGCTAAATTCTCTAAATGTGAATTTTAGATTCCTAAAGTACAATTTCTCGGCCACGTAATTGATAGTCAAGGCATTCATGTGGATCCCGCCAAGATCGAATCCATAAAAGATTGGGCATCTCTTAAGACTCCAACAAAGATTCGTTAATTTTTAGGTCTTGCCGGTTACTACCAAAGATTCATTGAAGGATTTTCAAAAATCGCTAAGCCAATGACCAAACTCACTCAGAAGAAAGTCGCCTTTGAATGGGGTGACAAGTAAGAAACAGCTTTTCAGACATTGAAGGATAAGTTGTGTAGCGCACCTATCTTACCCTCCCTCAAAGAGCTGAGAACTTCATTATTTATTGTGATGCGTCGCATAAAATATTAGGTGTGATATTGATGCAAAACGAGAAGGTGATTGCTTATGCATCACGACAGCTGAAGATTCATGAGAAAAATTATACTACCCATGATTTGGAACTTGGTGCAGTGGTGTTTGCTCTAAAGATTTGGAGGCACTACTTGTATGGAACCAAGTGTACGGTGTTCACAGATCATAAGAGTCTACAACACATACTTGACCAAAAGGAGTTGAATATGAGGCAACGTCGTTGGTTAGAGTTGCTCAGTGATTACGATTGTGAGATTCGTTATCACCCGGGGAAAGCAAATGTTGTTGCTGATGCTTTGAGCAGGAAAGAGCGAATTAAACCATTAAGAGTCCGAGCCTTAGTGATGACTATTGGTTTGGATCTTCCCAAACAAATCTTGAATGCTCAGACCGAAGCACAGAAACCAAAGAATCTCAAGAACGAAGATGTAGGTGGTATGATCAGGAAGGATATACCGAAGGAAAAGTTGGAACCCCGCGCTGACGGAACCTTATGCTTAAACGGCAGGAGTTGGTTGCCATGTTATGGTGACTTGAGGACTGTGATCATGCACGAGTCATACAAATCAAAATACTCTATCCATCCGGGTTCTGACAAGATGTACCAGGACATGAAAAAGCTATATTGGTGGCCTAATATGAAGGTCGACACCTATGTTTGCAAATGTTTGACGTGTGCTAGAGTCATAGCTGAACACCAAAGACCATCAGGATTGCTGGTACAACCCGAGATTCCTCAATGGAAGTGGGATAATATCACTATGGATTTTGTCATAAAGCTTCCTAAGTCGTCACAAGGCCATGACACTATTTGGGTGATTGTTGACTGACTTACCAAATCTGTAATCTTTACGCCAATGAGAGAAACTGACTCCACGGAGAAATTGACGAGAATGTACATAAAGGAGGTAGTCGCGAGGCATGGAATACCTGTCTCAATCATCTGTGATTGTGGCCTTAAGTTTGAATCACATTTTTGGAGATCACTTCAAAAGGCCTTGGGTACTAGTTTGGATATGAGTACTGCATATCATCCACAAACTGATGGACAAAGCGAGATAACTATCCAAACTCTCGAGGATATGCTACGTGCTTGTGTGATCGAATTTGGAAATGGGTGGGTTAGACATTTGCCACTAGTTAAGTTTTCTTACAACAACAGTTATCACACTAGCATCAAAGCTGCACCTTTCGAGGCACTTTACGGTCGAAAGTGTCGTTCACCTGTTTGTTGGGCCGAGGTCGGACAAGTTCAACTCACCGGTCCAGAAATGGTCTAAGAAACAACTGAGAAGGTCATCCAGATCAAACAGAGAATGCAAGCCGCTCGTGACCGACAAAAGAGTTACGCCGACTTAAAGCATAAGCCGATGAAATTCCAAGTTGGGGATAGAGTTATGCTCAAAGATTCACCTTGGAAAGGAGTCGTGCTTTTTGGCAAACGGGGGAAGCTAATACCTAGATATGTTGGACCTTTCAAGGTGCTGGAAAAGGTTGGATCCGTTGCTTACAAGCTTGAACTTCCTCAAGAGTTGAGCAGGGTTTACAATACATTTCATGTATCCAACTTAAAGAAATGTTATTCCGACCAACCATTAGCCGTTCCGTTAGAAGGACTAAATATTGATGATACACTTCAATTTGTGGAAGAGCCCGTTGAAATTATGGAACGGGAGATCAAACGATTAAAGCGAAGCCGTATACCACTCGTTAAGGTTCGCTGGAACTCGAGGAGAGTTCCTGAGTTCACATGGGAACATGAAGATTCATTCAAAAATAAATACCCACATCTCTTCACAAATCGGGGGTCTTCATCCACTATAATGTCTTAAGCTTTGAGAACAAAGCTCTTCTAACGGGTGGAGACTGTAACATTTCTCATTTTCAGGTCATTTACGATTTCATTTATTCCATTATTTATTTTTAGGCTTTTGCGCGTTTGCTTTTAATTATTATCGTATAGTTAAAGCGTGAAACTAAAAATCATCATTTAACGTAAACGGACACCAAACAAATAAAATTTACGTCAAGCAAGTGTTATATAATTATTAAGAGCATAATTTATAACTTTTCATATTTTATTTTTATTGGTTACGTAAATCGCTTACGTTTCGCAATAAAATACATTTAGACATACCTGAAAATATCTAGACTTGTCTATACTCAAACCAATACCCACTTTTATACCTTAAACACAAAAATATTATAAGTTATTGTATCTTAACTAGCCATAGGGCCGGTTATGCTTAATCACAACACAAACATGAGACCAAGTTGATATTCTTTTAGTTATTAACTAACTTAAATACATAGAAGCTCATGTATCTAAACATTGTCTAATCATGTGTACCTTAGGATTAATGCTAGGCGTCTAAGGACTTAAGAATGAAGATGATCACTTGTAAATCCCTTACAAGATCTTACATACCCTTACAACATGTACCCTTAACCCATAGCTTACCATAGTTAGTTTAAGGATGAATGTTTAGTTAGTTAAGGTTAAGGAAACCTTAAACTCTAGCCCATTTTGCCTTGTTTTCCTTCATTTCACATGGCACAAGGACCATGGAAGTCATAAAATAAAATGACTTCCAACAGTATTAAATTCCAACAAAGTCAAATGAAAGAAATCTTCAAAAGGAAAGGTCTTAAAACACAAATCATAAATCAAAAAAGGTTCTTCTAAAGGTGGGTCCTCTAAAAGCTCCTACTCTCAACAATCATATCCCAGCTTCCCGCTTAGTACCTGCCGCAGGAAAAGAAAATGCGGCTGAGCTAACGCTCAGTGAACAGATAGAATAATAATAATAATAAATAAAACGAAGGTTTGAACGAAACGGATCCTGAGAATCTGCTAAACAAATGTCATACGAAATAATAAGCGATGATCAAGAATTAAGGATAACAAAGGAGTGCCCATGAGCTCGAAACAAAAGTCTAAAGCATGTGCCTAGCCCTTAGACTACAAAATCCAACAAACATCGATCATAATGTATCCATATAAAATTATACATGGGAGCTGCAGACTCTAGATGTACCCTATAAAATGTGAAATGGGGTGTATTGCACACACACAACCATTCACCTGAACTGAACAGAACAAAGTACATAGGATGCATCCATACGCACCCTACAAAACAAAGTCATATCCATATACACAAGTACACTGACGAGTATACATACATATATAAGCTAATAATAATCAAAGGCCATCATTCAAAAGGGAACGCCGTGGACCAATCACACCGCCACAGATAGTGTCATGCCATTGGTGCATCAATGACATGGTCATGGTACCTCCATGACTAGATACAAATAGCTCAGGCAAGATTAAAGCAAATATATAAGTGAACAAGTTTCAAATAATCCAAATATGGAAACGAATCTAGTAGCATATTCCAAACAAGAACCAACAGATTCATACAAACGAATATCGAATCAAACGGATTGTTAACATCAAACGAGTCAGATTACGGAATAGAAGCCTTAAATAAATATCAAACAATATCAAATAGATCCAATAGCCCAAACAAAGAGAATGAATTGCCTTACTAAAAGGACGAAATATATGTACCTTAACGAATAAGCAATCGGAAGAGAAATGACACAAAAGTAATGCGATCACAACACCCTTCACCGAATCTACAAGAATCATGAATTACATATTTTTATTTTTATCTATCGTTATATTCATAAGTCTTATTTAAGTTTTGAGTTGTGTAGCTTAATCTTATCATTTATAACACTTAAGGTAACTAAATTTGAGTTTTCCAAATTTTCAAAATTTGCCAACATTTTAAGCAAGTTTCCCGATGTTAAAGACCCATTAAACAACCTCCAAAAATTCTACAAAAAATCACAGAGGTTCCCAATGTGTCTAGTACACCCATGATTATTAGTTTAATTTATTTCCATGTTTAAGTCTCTCGTTTGACCCTTGTTACCCAAAACTGACCCGAATCTTGACGCTGGCAGACATTTGAAACTTACGCGTAAAAACCATCACTTAGAAAACTCAAAAATTCAAAAAAACTCATGGATGTAGAACATATCATGAAGATTTACCAAATAAAATTTTAGAAGCTAACTCCTTACGGTTTTCGAATTAAAAATCAAACACTACAACTGAATTTTTCGGATAGAAATTCCAGATTCGACACTTAATCTTATAAAATCTAAAAATCGACCTTCCCGACCTCCAATTGACATGAGCCTGGATTTTCCAGAAACTAGACTCATTGAATTTCACTTTAGGCTCAAGAATTATGTCAAAACCAATTTTTATCATTAAGATATACTCCGTTGAACATGACCTAAATTCTGCCCAGAATTATTAACCATGAAAACCCAAATTAACACCCATGCATAAACCACCCAGAGGGTTTTTCTAATCTGTATTTTTATTAATAACATATCTAATGCCATCTTAGGTTACAAAACAGTTATTAAGCTAATTTATCAGATTACATAATTTAGAAAATCATAAACTACATGATTTCTTCTTTTACACTTTATGATTTTTATGTATAAACTTATGTGTAATCATGGAAATACCAAGAATAAAATTCAAAAAGACATGGATACTTACAGGGTGGATTGGAGAAGGAGACCAAGAACAAGAAAACCAACACTAAGAATCAAGATCAAGACCACACTAAAGAATACCAAAACTTTAAGGCTAAACCCAAAAAACGCCTAAACCTTCCTTCTGCTTGACGTTTTTATGGAGGAATACACAATTTTGAGTAAATTTTTTGAGAGAATCGATGGTTTGAGAGGGGTGAATATGGCCATTTAAAAAGGTAGAGAGAAGGGGATACAATCTTTTTTATTGTTTTAGAAGATTACACAATATTTACTTAAAACCGTTTACCTCCTATTTCTTAAATAGGTATAATAATAAAAGGGCAGTAAATAAACAAAATAAACAAAAATCAAAACATAATCCTAGGGGGGGGGGGAATTGAAAAAACAAATAAAGGAAGTTATTTTATTATTTTTTTTATTTTTTTAAAACAAAATATCTATGTCATAACTTAATAATACACAATAATTATAACATAGGTTTTAAATTCTAAATACTTATTAATAAACTTTTAGGATTATATTTCAAATTAACAAATGAAATTAAATTCCCAATTTTTGGTTTTACAAATCTTCTCCCTAAAAAGAAAATCCGTCCTCCAAATTAACATAGGTAAATGAATCAAGGTTATTCGATTCACAAGGAATGACACGATTGTATTAACAAATGATAGGGGCCGCGATGAACACTAATCAATTCATACTAAAAAAAAATCAAAATCACTCAGTTCTAAGGAAGCAAATTAGCAAAACGAATCTATCTCAACATGAAGCGGACCGTTCTGATATTCGTGGTCGGACTTTTTATAGGCGTAATATCATAAAGGTATAATTAAGTAGCTAAGGGAAGATGCAAAGGTGTTTGAGAAAATGAAATAAGAAACCACAAAATGTTTCATCCGTAATTGAATAAGACAAAACAGCCGACCGTTCAAAATGAGAGTACCCAAAACGGTACCCGAAGAGTTAGCTGTCTTTATCCTTGGACCGAAGCAAATACTCATCCCTTAGTAGCAGTAAGCAACGAAAGAAACAAAGAAATAATTTTAAAGTTAAGATCAAAAATACAAAGGAAGCGATCATATCAAAAATCAAAAGGAAGCCTACTGTCTACCCAATCCTCACAAGTCATAACTAAGTTTGTTTTTATAGGTCGAAAATGGCTCTGATACCATAATTGTATCATCCCCGCTCCGATAAAGAGACTAGGAGACAACTTATGTTGTCATTCAGAACATATAAACGCAAGCTAACAAAATTATTAATCAAAATACCACGTCTAAAAAAAATGACTTCCAACATTATAAAATTCCAACAAAGTCAAATGAAAGAATCTCAAAAGGAAGGTCTTAAAACGACAAAATCATAAACAAAAAAGGTTTCTTCTAAAGGTGGCCTCTAAAAGCTCCAGACTCTCAACAATCAAATCCCACATCCCGCTTAGTACCTGCCGCAGGAAAAGAAAATTGGCTGAGCTAACGCTCAGTGAACAGATATAATAATAATAAAAATAAAACGAAGGTTTGAACGAAACGGATCCTGAGAATCTGCTAAACAAATGTCATACGAAATAATAAGCGATGATCAAGAATTAAGGATAACAAAGAGTCCCATGACCTCGAAACAAAAAGTCTAAAGCATGCCATAATAATAATGAACGCTTAGACTACATAATCCAACATACATCGTATCATATTGTATCATATAAAATTATACATGGGAGCTGCAGACTCTAGATGTACCCTATAAAATGTGAAATGGGGTGTATTGCACACACACAACCATTCACCTGAACTGAACAGAACAAAGTACATAGGATGCATCCATACGCACCCTACAAAACAAAGTCATATCCATATACACAAGTACACTGACGAGTATACATACATATATAAGCTAATAATAATCAAAGGCCATCATTCAAAAGGGAACGCCGGGGACCAATCACACCGCCACAGATAGTGTCCATGCCATTGGTGCATCAATGACGATGGGCTTGGTAACCGTCCATGACTAGATACAAATAGCTCAGGCAAGATTAAAGCAAATATAAAAGTAACAAAGTTTTTCCAATAATCCAAAAATGGAAACAGAATCAGTAGCATATTCCCAACGCAAGAACCAACAGATTCATACAAACGAATATCGAATCAAACGGATTGTTAACATCAAACGAGTCATGATTACGGATAGAAACTTAAAGAAATATCAAACGAATATCAAATAGATCAAGTAGCCAAACAAAAGAGAATGAAGTGTCCTTACTAAAAGGACGGAATATCTGTACCTTAACGAATAAGCAATCGTAGAAGAAATTGAACACAAAGTAAGAAGATCACATAAAAACACCTTCACCGAATCACAAGAATTCATGATTACATAATTTTATCTATTTAGTCATAAGTTTTATTACTAATCTTATCATTTATAACCCTTAAGGTAACTAAATTTGAGTTTCAAATTTTCAAATTTTTCCACATTTTTTTAAAGCAAGTTTTCCCGAATGTAAAGAACCCATTAAACGACCTCCAAAAATTCTTCTACAAAAATCACAGAGGTTCCCACATGTGTCTAGTACACCCATGATCATTGGTTTAATTTATTTCCATGTTTAAGTATCCCTTTGACCCTTGTTACCCAAAACTGACCCGAATCTTGACCTGGCAGAACATTTGAAACTAGACCGCGTAAAAACCTCACTTAGACAACTCAAAAAATTCTGAAAAAACTCATGGATGTAGAACATATCATGAAGATTTACCAAATAAAATTTTAGAAGCTAACTCCTTACGGTGTTCGAATTAAAAATCAAACACTACAACTGAATTTTTCTGATAGAAATTCCAGATTCTCACTATAATCCTTAAAAATCCTAAAAATCAACCTTCCCCAGACCTCCAAATGAAATTACCTGGATTTTTCCCAAAAACTAACTCATTGAATTTCACTTTAGGCCTCAAGAATATGTCAAACACCAATGTTTTTACATTAATGATATACTCCGTTGAACATGACCTAAATTCTGCCCAGAATTATTAACCATGAAAACCCAAATTAACACCCATCAAAACCAACCCTAGGGTTTCTAATCTTGTAGTTTTTATTAATAACATATCTAATGACCATCTTAGGGTTTCAAAACATTTATACTTAAGCTATATTATCAGATTACATAATTTAACAAAATTCATAACTACATGATTTCTTCTTTTTACACTTTATGATTTTATGTATAAAACTTATGTGTAATCATGGAAATACCAAGAATAAATTCAAAAGAGACATGGATTACTTACGGATTGGAGAAGAGAAATTTTTTAGAGAATGATGGAAAATGATGGGAGAGGGTGAATATGGCCGACTATATATAAGAAAAAGGGAGGGGAAGACACAAATAACTTTCTTACAAAATTAAAAGATTTGGTCTCCTTTTTCATACACTATTTTCCTAAAAATAAACTAAGCTTAAAAAATAAAAGATTTTGGTAAATAACTCCCCATAGGGGCCGGCCTAAATGAAGGAAAGAGGGGGGACAAAATATTTTTTTCCATTTTTGAAGATTACACAATATTTGCTAAAAATCTTTTTACTCTTATTTCTTAAAATAGGTTTTATAAACAAAAGGAAAGTAAATAAACAAAATAACAAAATCAAATATATTTCTAAGGGGGGGGGGGATTTATGTACATAAATTTGGAAGATTGTATTTTTTTTAAAACTACATATCTTATGTTATAAATTAATAATACACAAATAATTATAACCTAAGGTTTTAAAGACTTATTATTCAAACTTAGGTTATATTCAAAATAGTGAAATAAAAATATAAACCAAATTTTTGGGTTTTATAACTCTTCCCCTCTAAAAAGAAAATTTCGTCCTCGAAATTGAAATAGGTAGATGAATTTAGGGTTATTCAGATCACCAAAGATGACACGATTGGTATGACAAACGATAGGGCGCGATGAACAGCTAACCAATTCATACCAAGAATAAAATCGAAATCACTCAGTTCTAAGGGAAGCAAATTAGCAAAACGAATCTTATCATCAAATGAAGCGGACAGCTCTGATGTTCGTGGTCAGACTTTTCATAGGCATAGATATCGGTAAGGTATAATTAAGTAGCGTAGGGAAGATGCTAAGGTGTTAAATGAAACAGAAACCTCAAAATGTGTTGTACCCGTATCAAATAAGACAAAACAGCACGACCATTCAAGAAGAGAGTTCCGGAAACGGTACCTGAAGAGTTAGCTGCCTGATCCTTGGTCGAAGAAAATACTCGGTCAACGAATGAAACAGCGAAGACAATTTAAAGTTAAGATCAAAATACGAAAGGAAGCGATCATATCAAAAGGAAACCTAATGTCTACCCAATCCTCACAGGTCATAACCTAGGTTCTACAGGGCGTAACCTGGCAACTCTGATACCATAATTGTAACATCCCGCTACGATAAAGAGACCAAGAGTCACATTATGGTGTCATATCAGAACATATAAACGCAAGCGGAAGACTTTATTAAATAAAAATACTAAGTCATGAAACAAATGACTTCCAAAAGTATTAAATTCCAACAAAGTCAAATGAAAGAAATCTTCATAAGAAAAGGTCTTAAAACATAAATCCAAATCAAAATGGTTCTTCTAAAGGTGGGTCCTCTAAAAGCTCCTACTCTCAACACTCATATCCCAGCTTCCCGCTTAGTACCTGCCGCAGGAAAAGAAAACGCGGCTGAGCTAACGCTCAGTGAACAGATATAATAATAATAATAATAATAACGGAAATAAAACGAAGGTTTGAACGAAACGAATATCGAGAACCTGCCAAACAAATGCCAAACGATATATATAGATCAATGAATAGGATAAGAGTAATCAAGGAATGCCCACGAGCCTAAACAAATGTCTAAACATGATACATGAATAGACCCTAAACAAATAATCAGATAATCATAATCAAATGTACACAGGCAAGCAACTCCTGTTGTACCAAATGTGATATGGGGTGTATTGCACACACACAACCATTCACCTAAACTGAACGAAACAAAGTACATAGGATGCATCCATACGCTCCCTGCTAAACAAAGTTATATTCATATACACAAGCAGTATGGCGAGTGTACGAACATATATAATCAAATCATAATAAGTGCACATACAAAAGGGAACGCCGTGGACTAATCACACCGCCACAGATAGTGTCATGCCATTGGTGCATCAATGACATGGTCATGGTACCTCCATGACTAGATACAAATAGCTCGGGCAAGATTAAAGCAAAGATATAAGTGAACAAGTTTCAAATAATCCAAATATGGAAACGAATCTAGTAGCATATTCCAAACAAGAACCAACAGATTCATACAAACGAATATCGAATCAAACGGATTGTCAACATCAAACGAGTCATGATTACGGATAGCAAATCAAAGGAATATCAAACGAATATCAAATAGATCAAGTAGCCAAACAAATGAGAATGAAGTGTCCTTACTAAAAGGACGGAATATCTGTACCTTAACGAATAAGCAATCGGAGAGAAATGAACACAAAAGCAAGAGATCACAACACCTTCACCGAATCTACAAGAATCCATGATTACATATTATTATCTATCTTATTTCATAATTTTATTACTTAATCTTGTCATTTAAAACACTTATGTTAACTAAATTAGAGTTTTCCAAATTTCCAAAATCTGCCAACATTTTAAGCAAGTTCCCCGATGTTAAAGATCCATTAAACGACCTCTAAAAATTCTACAAAACATCAAAGAGGTTCCCATATGTGTCTAATACACCCATGATCATTGGTTTAATTTATTTCCATGTTTAAGTATCCATTTGACCCTTATTACCCAAGACTGACCCGAATTTTGACCAGGCAGAACCTTTGAAACGTTGACGCGTAAAAACCTTACTTAGATAACTCAGAAAATTCTGAAACAAATCATGGATGTAGCACGTATCTTGAAGATTTACCAAATCAAATTTTAAAGTCTAACTCTTTACGGTTTGAGAATTAAAAATCAAACTCTACAACTAAAATTTTCAGGCAAAATCTGCAGTTTTGACACTTAATCTTATAAAATCTAAAATTTGACCTTCCCGACCTCTAATTGACATGAACCCGGATTTTCCAGAAACTAGACTCATTGAATTTCACTTTAGGCTCAAGAATTATGTCAAAACCAATTTTTATCATTAAGATATACTCCGTTGAACATGACCTAAATTCTGCCCAGAATTATTAACCATGAAAACCCAAATTAACACCCATCAAAACCAACCCTAGGGTTTCTAATCTTGTAGTTTTTATTAATAACACATTTAATGATCATCTTAGGGTTTCATAACATGTACTTTAACCATTTTAATTAGATTAAACCCTAGAGAAATTGACAAGAACATAAACACATTATTTCTTACAATCTTTTAGGTTTTTATGAAAACTTTTGCATATATAATCACGGTAACAACAAGAATGAAACAAAATCAAGAATTACCTATTTAATGAGGGAGGAGTACAAGATCAAACACCAAGAACCCAAGAATACACCAAAGAATGAAAATCAAAACCATACCAAGAACACCAAAACTTCAAGGATTACCCAAAACACCTAAACCTTCTTCTTGCTCGAAGCTTCTATGGAGGAATACACAAAATTATGGAGAGAAATTTTTTAGAGAATTATGGAGAATGATGGGAGAGGGGGCCGGTTATAAAGGGTAGAGAAGAGAGGGACAAAATCTTTTTATTGTTTTAGGAGATTACTAAATATTTGCTTAAACCTTTTTACACTTCATTCCTAAAATAGGTTCTTTTAATAAAAGAAAGTAAATATACAAAATAATCAAATTAACCAAAATATATTTTTTAAGTATGGGCCGGCCATATATATACAAATATAAGTTTTATATTTTTTTCTTTAAAACAAAATACTTTATGTTATAAATTAATAATACACAAATAATTATAACCTAAGGTTTTAAAGACTTATTATTCAAACTTAGGTTATATTCAAAATAGTGAAGTAAAAATATAAACCAAATTTTTGGGTTTTATAACTCTTCCCCTCAAAAAAGAAAATTTCGTCCTCGAAATTGAAATAGGTAGATGAATTTAGGGTTATTCAGATCACCAAAGATGACACGATTGGTATGACAAACGATAGGGCGCGATGAACAGCTAACCAATTCATTCCAAGAATAAAATCGAAATCACTCAGTTCTAAGGGAAGCAAATTAGCAAAACGAATCTTATCATCAAATGAAGCGGACAGCTCTTATGTTCGTGGTCAGACTTTTCATAGGCATAGATATCGGTAAGGTATAATTAAGTAGCGTAGGGAAGATGCTAAGGTGTTAAATGAAACAGAAACATCAAAATGTGTTGTACCCGTATCAAATAAGACAAAACAGCACGACCATTCAAGAAGAGAGTTCCGAAAACGGTACCTGAAGAGTTAGCTGCCTGATCCTTGGTCGAAGAAAATACTCGGTCAACGAATGAAACAACGAAGACAATTTAAAGTTAAGATCAAAATACGAAAGGAAGCGATCATATCAAAAGAAAACCTAATGTCTACCTAATCCTCACAGGTCATAACCTAGGTTCTACAGGGCATAACCTGGCAACTCTGATACCATAATTGTAACATCCCGCTACGATAAAGAGACCAAGAGTCACATTATGGTGTCATATCAGAACATATAAACGCAAGCCGAAGACTTTATTAATTAAAATACTAAGTCATAAAATAAAATGACTTCCAACAGTTTTAAATTCCAACAACGTCAAATGAAAGAAATCTTCAAAAGGAAAGGTCTTAAAACACAAATCCCAAATCAAAAAGGGTTCTTCTAAAGGTGGGTCCTCTAAAAGCTCCTACTCTCAACACTCATATCCCAGCTTCCCGCTTAGTACCTGCCGCAGGAAAAGAAAACGCGGCTGAGCTAACGCTCAGTGAACAGATATAATAATAATAATAATAACGGAAAATAAAACGAAGGTTTGAACGAAACGGATCTCGAGAATCTGCTAAACAAATGTCATACGAAATAATAAGCGATGATTAAGAATTAAGGATAACAAAGGAGTGCCCACGAGCTCGAAACAAAAGTCTAAAGCATGCCACACGCTTAGACTACATAATCCAACATACATCGTATCATATCATATCATATAAAATTATACATGGGAGCTGCAGACTCCAGATGTACCCTACAAAATGTGAAATGGGGTGTATTGCACACACACAACCATTCACCTGAACTGAACGGAACAAAGTACCTAGGATGCATCCATACGCTCCCTGCAAAACAAAGTTATATCCATATACACAAGCACTATGGCGAGTGTACGAACATATATAATCAAATCATAATAAGTGCACATACAAAAGGGAACGCCGTGGACTAATCACACCGCCACAGATAGTGTCATGCCATTGGTGCATCAATGACATGGTCATGGTACCTCCATGACTAGATACAAATAGCTCGGGCAAGATTAAAGCAAAGATATAAGTGAACAAGTTTTGAATAATCCAAATATGGAAACGAATCTAGTAGCATATTTCAAACAAGAACTAACAGATTCATCCAAACAAATATCGAATCAAACGGATTGTCAACATCAAACGAGTCATGATTACGGATAGCAACTCAAAGGAATATCAAATAGATCAAGTAGCCAAACAAAAGAGAATGAAGTGTCCTTACTAAAAGGACGGAATATATATACCTTAACGAATAAGTAATCGAAGAGAAATGAACACAAAAGCAAGAGATCACAACACCTTCACCGAATCTACAAGAACCATGATTACCATATATTACATATCCTTTTTTGTAGTTTTACATTTGATCTTACCATAAATAAAGTTTACTTGACCTAAATAAGGTTTCTAAAAAAATTTAGATTTTGACTACTTATTCAAGGTAAGTTTCCATACATAAATGACCCATAAAAACATCTTTTAAAATTACACCAAAACTTATAGAGGTTCCTACACATTTCTAATACACCCATGATCATTGGCTTAATTTATTTCCATGTTTAAGTATCCATTTGACCCTTGTTACCCAAAACTGACCCGAATTTTGACCTGGCAAAACTTTTGAAAAGTTGACGCGTAAAACCCCAACTTAGACAACTCAAAAAATTCTTTAAAAAAATCATGGATGTAGCACATATCATGAAAATTTACCAAATCAAATTTTAAAGTCTAACTCCTTATGGTTTTCAAATTAAAAATCAAACACTACAACTGAAATTTTCGGCCAGAATCTGCAGTTTTGACACTTAATCTTATATCTATTAAAAATCAACCTTCTCGACCTTCAAAAAATATAAACTCAACTTTTCCAGAAACTAGACTCATTGAATTTCACTTTAGGCTCAAGAATCATGTTAAAACCAATTTTTATTATCAAGATATACCCCGTTGAACATGACCTAAAATTCTGCCCAGAATTATTAACCATGAAAACCCTAATTAACACCCATCAAAACCAACCCTAGGGTTTCTAATCTTGTAGTTTTTATTAATAACACATTTAATGATCATCTTAGGGTTTCATAACATGTAATTTAACCATTTTAATTAGATTAAACCCTAGAGAAATTGACAAGAACATAAACACATTATTTCTTACAATCTTTTAGGTTTTTATGAAAACTTTTGCATATGTAATCATGGTGACAACAAGAATGAAACAAAATCAAGAATTACCTATGGAATGAGGGAGGAGTACAAGATCAAACACCAAGAACCCAAGAATACACCAAAGAATGAAGATCAATACCACACCAAGAACACCAAAACTTCAAGGATTACCCAAAAAACACCTAAACCTTTTTCTTGCTTGAAGCTTCTATGGAGGAATACACAAAATTATGGAGAGAAAATTTTTAGAGAATGATGGAGAATGATGGGAGAGGGGGCCGGTTATAAAGGGTAGAGAGGAGGGGGACAAAATCTTTTTATTGTTTTAGGAGATTACCAATGCTTAAACCTTTTTACACCTCATTCCTAAAATATCATTTGCTACAAAAATAAAAGATTTGGTGTATCAACACCACCATATGGCCGGCCATTTAACTCAAAGAGGGGGAAAACAAATATTTTTTCCTTATTATTTAGAAGATATTGTCTAAACCTTTACACTTCATTCCTAAAATAAGAGTTATACTTCAAATTTAAAAGATTTGCTAAGTCAAAACCCCCCTAGGGCCGGATTTTAAAAAAAAGTATATATATATTTTTTTTAAAACTAAATATCTTATGTTATAATTTAATAATACACAATTAATTTTAACCTAAGGTTTTAATACCAAATACTTATTATTTAAACCATAGGTTATATTCAAAATAATGAAATAAAAATACAAATCAAATTTTTGGGTTTTACAACAGGTATGACCAAGAAGAATATGGGTTTCGATTTAGTCTCAGAAAGTTAACGAATGTGATTTATGCATGAACGTTTATTACTCATTTTTGGTAAACGTTATTTGTGTATTAAAACATTAGTGATCGGTTTTTATGGAAAGTCTTAAGTTGTAAGTAAGTACGTATATAATATTATATTCATTATATAAATATAATATTATATTATTATTAACATATAAATAAACTTGTCATTATAATTTGACATTTCTAAATCGTTAAGAAATTTAGTCAAAACATTTTATTATTTATGTTTTTTAAAAAAATTCTAAGTATAAGATTTTTACAAAATTTTGGCATGACTCGTTCGTGTTTACTCATTTTCCAAAGTCGTAGACTTTATCAAAAACCAATTTTAAACTACTCCCAAATCATAATTTACAATTTACAACTCTATACCATCGTTTTCCATTTAAAACAAATCCACGAGTCACTAAAACTCTTATTGGGCTTTTAGGCCCACTAAGCCTTTAATATGCCGAAGTACGAAATAAATAAGTCTGATATACTAAGAAGATAACAAGCGAGTTCTAGGTTCATCAATAAGCTACCACAAGCTCATAATAAGCCAAGACAAAATAAGCCGAACCCATAAGCTTATGAATAAGCTTGGGCCGTGGGTTTATGTTATGGGTGACGTGGGCTTGGATCTATTAGTCTTATTTGGGCTTATTGGTTAAGTCAAATAAGCTTAATGTTTTACCCTTCCAAAAATAAGCTAGAAATAAGCACATTAAATTTAAGTTACAAGAAATAAGCTTAAGAAAATATTTCTTTATGTTTTCCCATTTATTCGTGTATATGTATATGCTAAAATAAGCTCAAAATACTCAAACAAGCTCTCAAATAAGCTCTTATATATAAGCCGAATACAATAAGCTCAATAGTACAAATATTATTACATGAAAATAACCACGATCACAAAACTATGATTTCCTTATGTTCCTTTTTATAAAATTCGAACCATATGTATACCTTTTTAAGGTTTATGTAGTTTCAAAATCATTCTTTTTACAAAACAAGTTGTACAACAAAGGTTTATGCATCAAGAAGAGTAGAAAAGTACAAGTTATTTGAGGATTTGAAGACTTACAAAGAAAAATGGTTTTTAGAGATGAACAAAAGATTAAAACAACCCGAAACGTTTGTTTTATTTTTATACCCGAATGATCTTAGATGATCAAACCTTTAACTTGTCTTCAAATGTAAATGATTGAAATGAAAAAATAATGGTTTTGTAAGTGTTTGTGTTGGTTCGTGTGTTTTAGAGAGAGAGAGCACAAGAGAAATGTTTTTGTGTGTGTAGGAAGTGAATGAGAATGAATGATATATGACAAGATGCTCACACACACTTGTGTGTGCCGATTGGTTAGGGGACAAGGGATAGGGGACCAAAATGATCTACCTATCACACCATTACTAGTACTAGTCATTTACCTTAATTCTTGCTTGCATGCCTAGAGAATACATTTCAAAATTTGAATCCTATGCATGTATATACATGCATATCCGGTTGCAAGTGAGGCCAGGGGGGACCAAAAGTGGCCTCCAACTTTCTAGGAAACTAGTGCTCAAAAACATTTAATTTCCAAAGGTCTAGCATACATGACAAGGTATTGTTTAAATTCCACGAAACACGTAATTAACGAAACGAGTAACGACATCACTTAAAATTATGAAATTTTATATATTGCCTTAAAACATAAAAACATGGCTATTGCCAAAATACTACAACGTTTGGTGTCCCGGTTAGCTCCCGGTGATGATTCTCGGATAATAACGGAAAAACTTCCCGGTTAAGCGGAAAAGCTAAACGAAACTTTTAAAATTTTAAATTACTAAACGGAAATGGCTAAATTATTAAATGGAAATTCTCAGGGTGTGACAAATTACTAGATTTGCAGCCATGGCGGATGTATCCTCTTTTTTTGATTGTCCACCTATCTGAGCCTATAGTAGTTTTTGTATTACAACATAAAGTAGGTGTCTAAATGGTTAAGGGTCGAAATTATAAGTTTCAACGAGATCTTAAAACATCTTTTCGCTCACAAAGCTATATGTTGTTAAAAATGTAGAAAAATGCGGTTTTGTTATCTTTTTTTATCAAATACATTGAAAAAGGTATGTCTCATCAGCAACGTCACCAATTCCATTTTATCAAATACATTTAAGGGTGTGTGGGTGAGTGGTCTTGGGTGCTGAAATGGGGTTGAAATGAGTGTCTTTGGTTGCTGGGATTGGGACTGGAATGTGTGAGTTTGGGTGCTAAAATGGGGTCTCTGGGGGCTGAAATGGGTGTGTTTGGGTGCTGAAATAGGGGATGGAAATGGTGTGTTTGGTTGCTAAGATTGGGGTTGAAATGGGTAGGTTTGGTGTTGGTGCTGTAATGGTGGCTGAAGTAATGCCTATTGCGTTACACGACCAGGAAGCGGTCACAAATTTCCTTTTATCAATATCATCGGTTCGTTAATGTCATTCAGTAAATGTTAGTGAAAACATCGCTTTTTAGTGGTACTACACACTTAATGCCATCACCGCTTTTGGTGGTACTACACACTTAATGCCATGATGATTTATTGCTCAAGTACATTAAATACAGTTACAAATTTCACAACATGAATGGTTATTAGCTTATTCAAATCATTAACAATTTCATATGTCATTGCAGAAGAGAAATAGGAGTGGTATATCTCATATAGAACATCCGACTCTACATTTGCTTAATAAAAGGGCTCAATGTCAGTTAGTTTACATAATCCATCTGTACTATTCTTTTGAAGTTTTTTTTCATATCAAACATGTTAATAGTTTAACACGTTTCGCCATTCGTGTCTCTAGAAAGCATAGGCATTAGATGTATAATGACATTTGAAGTTTTTCCGTAGTAAAAGTTAATATAAAAATCATCTTTAACTCACAAATTATGGGGTAACTAATTTAGATAAGCAATTCCGAACACCACCAAAGCTGTGTACCCATTCTGTCAAACATAATAACCCATTTTAATGACTCCCTTTCAAGTATTTTTTATACATCATTGTCTACAAGCATTGGTGGTGTTGCTGTTAAAAATGTAGAAAAATGGAGTTTTGTTATCTTTTTTATCAAATATGTTGAAAAAGGTATGTCTCATCAGCAACGCCACCAATGCTTACACCATAAACATACCTCATTTGTGCCATTTTATAAATGTATTTTTAGATGTGCCATTTTATAATTTTTAGTTGTGTTGCTGTTTATATAAGTAAATTTTGAAAGTATCTTTGAATCATGTTTTGGGTGATAGGACTTATAATACATACACAATTGTATCCAGACTTGCAGTTGCGTCAACTACAATAAGAATTACGAGTTTTTCGGTCTTTGCTTGCTGAGAAAGTGACTGCAATCCAGGATGTGCGTAATACCAAAAATTGTGCATGATCTCTATCTGGGCCTGGTTACTGTTGCCATTTTAGATTTGAACGATGGTGTTTATTTGCTTTTTCTTCATCGCCATATCTGGTACGTATCGGTCATGTGTAAATGTTGTTCAGTGAATCATCGAACAATAATTGTAGTCGTTATAGTTGATAAGTACTTACTAAATTTTATCATGGTTTTATATTTTTTAAGTGCACTTATATATATGGTTTTAGAACCATCTTGAAAATAATTATTTGTTTCAAACTACTCGCGCGTATACTGAGTTTTTCTTGAAAGCCTGCATTCTATGTTTCTTGCTTAGTTTTTTTTCCTTTTTTCTTTTTTGAACTTATGATTTTTGCTTAGTTGATCAAGGGTGTTAAATGCGATTTTACAGCCAACTTTCGTCAATGTTTCCTACACTTATTTGTCGTCTAAACATCCCCTGAAAAAGGTTCTATACAAACAGCCCTAAACCAGAAATATTGAAACTTTTTTTGCGCTAAATTGTTGTCCAAACAGCCTATTAAAAGGTTATGTCCAACGGCCCCAAAACATATTTTTTAAACCTTTTTTCTGCACTTATTTGATGTCCAAACAACGCATCAAAAGAGTCTGTCCAAACAGCCCCATACCAGAAATTTAGCACGCCTTTATACACTTATTTAAGGAATGATGATCTAAATTTATGCACTTATTTTCTATATATGGATTGCTCTTTCGAGTACCTACTTAATGTCTGTTATTTTCTGCATTTTAGGTCCCTTTTATGATTTATTTATGTTTTGCATTAACGTGTTAACATTTTGAAAAGCTATAAAAAATGAATTTATTAAAATGGTCAAAATCATTGAATTTAGCAAGTTAGATTATTTTAGACATGAGATAAGTCCGGGTATCATGTGCGATACACATTCAGATGGACATTTAAGAGTGGTTTGATATTGTTTTCCAAGTTTAGGCCGCAGCAAATTGGTTGCATGTTATTGCAGCCGAAGCATCCCCATTTTTAAAGTCTTACTATGTTTGTTGGTTAAAAAGTTTAAACAAACAAGTTCAAGACCCACCAAAAATAGCTCAGTAGTAGGAAATATGAAAGAGCAACGAGAACAGATAGCAGACGAACGAGTGAAAGAACTAGAGATTCTACAAGTATGTTTGGACAGATTCTACAAGTATTTTGATCTTCTATAGTTTTGTACGTATCTTATGTGTAACACAACTCATATAAATGCCTTATTACAGATTCTACAAGTATTTTGATTTACGTGTTAATTCTTTTAATTTTAGTTCATATTAACTTGAGACAACTTTCCAGGATGCCGTATGAATTATGATCATATAAATATTGACATTGGTGTAAACCTCCAGTTTGCTAACATGTTTTTGTTGTTTTTATAATGCAGAAACTGATATAGTTCCAATACATTCAGGAGGAAGAAGCCTCGGTATGTTATTTCTTTGGCTTATTTGATATAAAGATAAATCTGTAAACTTTAATTTTGTTTTATGACTTGAGGTCTTAATAGTCCTGAAGAACATTAACTCGAGATTGCAATTATTTGCTCTAAATTAATGAATAGAGTTTTACTATCACATGTTCTTATAAATTCAGTCTGATGTTTTCATTTCAGGTGTGACTGCATACTTTTGTTCTGAGAAGAAGTAAGGCAGCTGAGCTACACAACGGCTGAAGATAGGTGGGTGATTGACGTTGGTGAGAAACAAGTGGCGAAAAGTGAGCAGGGTGTTGTTGCATATGTGGAGTGCGCCAGGAGGCAACTTTCCCTGTTCACCGGACGTGGAGCGATCGGACAGTACCTAAGCATAATCTAATCGATAATCATGTTATTCTCGCGAGTGGCTTCCACGCGCCTCTTACCGGTGTCCATAACAGCTATGTTATGTATATGTTATGACCATATAGAAGATAGATGTTTCGGAAATATGTCTGGATAATGAAGGATAAATGATCAAGCCTTTTAAATTGTTTTTGGTATACAAATGATCATGTTCTGTTAATGATGATTTCTCTTTTTGATATCCTCAACATTGATTGCATTTCTGTTAATTACTGGATGATAAATTTGACAACAATGATGTAATTACAGAGGTGCGTGTAACATAACCATGAACGTTGGTGTGGAAGTTGTGAAGACTTCACAGGAAGCTTTACAATCCCCTAGGCAGTGTACATAGTCGTTGTAGTGTAGTATAGGCAAGACTCAGGGGTTGTTATCGTTCTCTAAGAGAATAGGTTGGGAAGGCTCGAACACGGTCTAACAGAATATAAGGGGTTGATAGAAGATTCTTTTTGTGTTTTTATACTTTTAAGAAAGCAAGTAAATATCATAGTTTTAAGAGGTTGGTTTGTTTTAGCTAATTAAACTAAATATAATCTAAACTACAGGTGATAACTTTATGATAAAAAGATGTATTTACCTAATCATGAACTACTCCTCAGATTGCTTCTCCTAGATATGTTGCATTGTCACACTTGTGATGATCTATGTAAGTATTTCCTAAGTCATGAACGAATTACACGAACCCGTCGTCTATTTAATATTCCGTTAAGGCAACGCACAAGCAAGGTAGTATGAAGACAATTACAAGGCCCCTAAGAGTATAATAATTGCATGTGAAATATCTTAAGAGGGATTAACCATATTAGGGGTAAGGTAGTATAAAGACTGCTACCGATGGTATCCTTTCTACACACTCGCGTTTCCCTAGACGTCTATGCCAATTTAATATCTTATGGCTAGTTTTCTAGAGCCTAACGCGCACATCCATCAACAAGAAGCAACATCAAAAGGATCTACAACCTAAGTTTCATGCAATCATAAGTAAATATAAAGGAGGGTTTAGCCTAGCATGTTATAAAGAAAGCAAGAGCATAAATCAATCACACAACACATAGACATATTGAATGATTAATGATAAATAATCTTACTTGATTAAAAAATGGATTAAAGGTAGTTACAATAGGGTTTTGAGGCCCTAAAAATGACTTAAAAAGCTGCTAGAAAGACTAGGGTTCGTCTCCCAAAAGTTATACAAAGTTACACACTTAAAACCCTAAAATCGGTTTTGTATATATAGTGAAAACGGCGCGACGACGTCGCTTTGAAGTTGTGACACCGTCTCCACGTGGATGATTCTAGATCCTCTTTAAGTCGGCCATGTCCTGACGCCGTCGCTGGATCTCTGACGCCGTCACGATAAAGATCCTAACGCTGTCGCTTTATAATGACGTTGCCGTCTCCACACTCTGTATGCACAATTCTTCATGATTTTTGGTGTAGAGTCGTAATCTTGTCCGTTTCTTCTCCAAATGAGCTCAAGTCATGTGTATTTCCTCCAAATGCCATCCAAGTGCTAAAAACCTAAAAACAAATTATTAAACACATAATCTGGGCATATTTGCATGATTTAGGAGGTTAAATGGCCCCGAAAAAGTGTATAACTTACACTTGGGATTTGCTTGTCCTTAAGCAAATGGGATTTTCTACCTAGAAAATAGCAATATTATGGTCATTTAACCTACTCTTTAAAAGCATTTCAACCTTCTAGACATCGTAATTAGAAGCACGGAAAGCATATACTAGCACCTCACATAAGTGTTTGAGATTCTCTCTTTTACTCAGGTGTATAGTAAATTATAACAACTATGGGAAACAAAAAATCAACACTCATTACCTGTCATAGCATATAAATTACCATAGGCTTGATAAAGGATCAAAACCTCCTCCGCTAGGCGCAAGTACTAGTAATTACTGTCAAAGAGGTCATTTTAAAGTGTTGTGGGGTGTAGGTGTAAGATAACATTAACGAAAATGAAAACGGATAGGATATATTTGGGTGGCTTTGGGTGAATTTGAGGTGAAAGGGTTAGTTAATTATTTATAAGAATACACGCTGATTTGGTTGCTAAGCCAAGACTTAAACAAAGATATAGAAACTCTACTCAACTCTACATCAAACTATTTCTCTTTCTTTTCTTAACTCTAATATAAACATAAGCAAATGGCAGCCCATAATTTTTTTTTCTCACTCTCTTTTTTTATATACATTTTTTTCGTACACTTTTGCCCTACCATTGCTTAAACATATAATACGTCATGGGGGTTTATAGATACACTCCTATACTTGAACTTTTACATACTCGATATTTACAATCTAACGAATGACCCGAATTGAGCCGGATCAACATAACATGGAGCTTATTGAGCTCTATTAGGGGTAATAAATTACTTCTTTCCCACTTCTTCATAAGATGAATACTACCATGAATCCCAATTATCCTAAAACTGTATTTACAAGGATAAGGACTTAGCAACCGTATACTCAATAATTAACTTGGTTTAAAACAATAATGTACTAAAAGCGAGTACATACAAGGTAGGCTAAGGCGATTTGGGTGTAACAATTGGTTCAAGGGTGACAATGCTCTTCATTAATAGTCTGGCTTAACCAGAAAATTACGAGAACAGTGAAAAGGATAGGCTCGAAAGGTTATACTAGGGGTATCCTACACTAAAAATGAGTGCATGACAATGGTGTGGGATAGTTATATGATCGAGGTGACCATCATAACAATTACAGGTTTAAAACATAGGTTAATCCTAGTGCCTCTTATCTAGCAAATCCTAGTTCTCACTATGCGGTCTCGGGATGCATCACAAAAACAAGTTTTAGAATTTAATATACTACCGGTACACTCATATAATTTAATACCGATACCAATGCTCCAGAAAAGGCTACAAAGACCATACGTACACATCCGTAATGACGGAATAGACACATATGACTGAATTCGAACCTTAACTCGAGAAAGCTAAAGGTATAAATTATCTTGGGTATCGAAAATGGATACCCAAATTCCTAAAGATCTAAAAGCGAACCTCACATTTTTGGGGTGGAATTTTGAGGGTTTTTTGTGCTATTCATACCCATTCCTATCCATGAGACGCTATTAATACTCGGTTTTCATCGGTATGTGTCATAAAAAATTTTAAAATTTGGGTTAAAATTACCTTTTACGCTACGTTTCGATATATTACCCATCATTTTAAGGAACACGCAAATGGAAAATGAAGGAATAGTTTCCAAGGATTATTTTCCCCCTACACTTAAGTTGAACATTGTCCCTAATGTTTTATAGAAATACCCGTAAAAATGAATAAAGGGAAAAGAAAACAAGTAAAAGAAACTAGTACTCCCTTGGTTTGCTCAATAATGGAGAAGAAACATGCGATAACTGGTTAGATCGTCCTCCAAGAGTCGTCCAATGAAACTTCCTAAGAACTTCCAAGCTTCTTCTCGTCAAATATAACCTGTAAATCAAAGACAAAGACAACTACACCAAGCGTAAAATCGGCAGGATATGATATATACAACGAGAGTTTAGGGTTTTGACTCTATGAAAGCAGTAAAGATAGGATGAAAGCAATGATATAATTATAGGTTTCTGCAGGTTTACTACAAAATTACAGATTTTAAATATTGCACATTTTATTTTTCAAATATACTTGAAAATTTTCGAATCTTTACATTGCCGGAGACGCGACGCCGTCGGGTTTAATCTCGACGCCGTCTCCACGCACTGTGAAGATTTCCTCTTTGTTTTTAATGAGAAATTTTTTGCACGCAATTTTATTAGTTATATCTGTAGAAAACACTGCATAAAAACCTAGAATTAATCATTACAATCATATGACTCGAAACTGACGCAAATTAATCTAAATAGTTTATTTTAAATGTTTGAATCTGGTTCTTATAAACCGGATATATCCCCCTACACTTATTTTATGCAAAATTTCTTTGATTGTAGATAAGATGAAAATACTAACCTGTGTACAGGCAAAGACAAAGATTGTATACGCTACTGATTGTAAGCATGCTGTTTGTAAAATGCTAGGCCGATATGATTATCGTACAGAACAGATCACCGTAGATGATTATGGTTTATGACTCTATGTAAAGCAGTAAAGATAGGTTGCAAAGCAATGATATAATTATAGTTTCTGAGGTTTACAACAAAAGTTACAGATTTTAAATATTGACATTTTATTTTTCAAAATATACTTGAAAAATTTTCGAATTTCACATTGGCTGGAGGACGCCGACAGCCATCATCGGGTTTAATCTCGACGCCCTCTCCACGCACTGTGAAGATTTCCTCTTTGTTTTTAATGAGAAATTTCCTGCACACAATTTTATTAGTTATATCTGTAGAAAACACTGCATAAAAACCTAGAATTAATCATTACAATCATATGACTCGAAACTGACGCAAATTAATCTAAATAGTTTATTTTAAATGTTTGAATCTGGTTCTTATAAACCGGATATATCCCCCTACACTTATTTTATGCAAAATTTCTTTGATTGTAGATAAGACAAAGTTACAAACAAGCAAAGCATGATTACAAAATGATTCAAACATTATAAAACAATAAAGAATAAAACACAAGACACTCCTAAATGCGGGAAAGTAAATATTGGGTTGCCTCCCAAAAAGCGCATATCTTTATATATGAGTCTTATAGCTAGACTCGAAGTCACACGTTATTACGTGACCTCATGCAGGCTCACATGTCCATGAATGAGCCATTCTTTACTTTCATCTACTTGGTACTCGGGACCTAGGTTTAAGCAATTTTTGTACATAAATTTATTCTTTTCATAGGGGTGCCTAAGTCCGTTCATCAAATCATGTTGGCTAAGTTCTAACAGTGCTGGGACCTTATTCCATTTGAAGTTCCTGAGCCTAGGTATTGTACGAGGCATCCTAAATATGTAAGCGTCGAAGATCTTAGTGAATGAGACCAATCCCTTAGCAACGTCATATTTGAGCTTAGTGATTTTTCTAAAGGGTTTGCCCATTAAGACTTCTGCCATGTCGCTCATGATAAATTTTACTATGTCCTTTAGCACTACAAAATCAGTGATATAGGTAAAACTCTCGACAAAAACGTAAACATCCTTAACGATGGCGACTAGGTTATTTCCCGTACCCTCTAGTCCTTCTACCATTATTGTGTTATAGGCTTTACGTGAGATAATATTTATTGGTAGAAAAGGGTCGAGATAGGCAGCAAACTTCCTAAATCCAATCATGCATTGGAATGCTAGGTCATCCCCATCAAAACCATTAATTATTCTTTCCCGACGTTGTGCTCCAACATTCTTGTACTCACTCAATTCATTAAGAACTTCACCATCATCTGAATCATTATCTGAATGAGGAAAGGGAGAAACAAAGGGTGTATCTACCGATTTATCATCGAGTTTAAGATCATTCATATAGGTCTCATTAGGTTGATTGGCAAAGTTGTTAAGAAATTGCTCAATACTCTCTAAGCGAGAGTTAACAGAGGTCGAAATTACCTGTAGCTCATGGAGCTCTTGGACATCTCTCGCGCGCAGCGCAGCTGATAGGACAAGACGATTATTGGTTGGTGGCGGATTCGCGTTCTCCATAGTAAAGAATGGAATAATCAATAAAAATTACGAACAAACACATAAAGAAAAGATAGACTACAAGAAAGTTAATATAGTGGAATTAAAATTCTCACTTGATAGGAATCAAGCGAGTAGAACTAAGTTAAACAATGACCGAAACCTAACTATTCCCCACGCAGCAGTGCCAAAAACTTATAAGACTACACAGGAATTTTTACAATCCCCTAGGCATTACCTAGTCGTTTGTAGTGTAGTAAAGCAAGATATCTGGGTTGTTATCGTTCCTCTAAGGAATAGTTGGGAAGGGCTCGAACACGGTTTAACAGAATTAGTAAGGGGATGATAGAATATCTTTGTGTTTTTATATTTATAAAGAAAGCAGGTAAATTTCATGGATTTGAGAGGTGGTTTGTGTTTTTAGCTAATTAAACTAATATAATCTAAACTACTTGTGATTAACTTTATGAATAAAAAGATGATTACCTAATCATACACTACATCCTTAGATTGCTTCACTAGATCTGTCCGCTATTGTTTACACTTATATTGATCTGTTTAAGTAATTTCATAAGTCAGGAACGAATTACACGAACTAGCCATCTATTTAATATTCTGTTAAGGCAAGGGCACAAGTAAGGTGTATTAAGACTAACAAGGCCCCTAAGAAGTATAGTTAAATGCATTTGAAATATTTAAGAGGGAACAACCATATTAGGGGAAGGTAGTTATGAAAACTATTACCGATTGTATCTCTTTCTCTACACACTCGCTTTCCTAGACGTCTATGCCAATTTAATATCTTATGGCTAGTTTTCTAAAGCCTAACGGGCACATCCATCAACAAGAAGCAACATCAAAAGGATCTACAACCTAAGTTTCATGCAATCATAAGTAAATACAAAGGAGGGTTTAGCCTAGCATGTTATAAAGAAAGCAAGAGCATAAATCAATCACACAACACATAGACATATTGAATGATTAATGATAAACAATCTTACTTGATTGAAACATGGATTGAAGGTAGTTACAATAGGGTTTTGAGGCCCAAAAAATGGCCTAAAAGGCTGCTAGAAAGACTAGGGTTCGTCTCCCAAATGTTATACAAAGTTACACACTTAAAACCTTAAAATCAGTTTTGTATATATAGTGAAAACGGAGCGACGACGTCGCTTTGAAGTTGTGACGTCGTTGCCAGGTGGATGATTCTAGATCCTCTTTAAGTCGGCCACGTCCTGACGACGTCGCTGGATCTCTGATGCCGTCACGATGAAGATCCTGACGTCGTCGCTTTATAATGGCGACGTCGTCTCCACGCTCTGTATGCACAATTCTTCATGATTTTTGGTGTAGAGTCGTAATCTTGTTTGTTTCTTCTCCAAATGAGCCCAAGTCATGTTTATTTCCTCCAAATGCCATCCAAGTGCTAAAAACATGAAAACAAACAATTAAGAACATAATATGGGCATATTTGCATGATTTAGGGGGTTAAATGGCCACGAAAAAGTGTATAAAATCACACCTCATCATTTTGCAAGGCTTTTTCTAATTAAAAATTACAAAAATGTGTCCCTCGATCACTAATTAAAACCTTAGAAACTCCAAATCTGGCAAACAACCCTCTTAAAATTTTTATCACAACACGAGCATCATTCGTAGGAAGTGCTTGAGCTTTGACTCATTTTGATACGCAATCAACCGCTACTAATATATATTTATTACCCCTTGAGTTAGGAAAGGGACCCATAAAGTCTAGTCCCTATATGTCAAACACATCATATACCTGAATATTGTTTTGAGGCATCTCACTTCTTGATGATATGTTTCTTGATCTCTGACATGCCTCACATCTCATTACATAATATTTAGCATCTTTAAAGATACTAGGCCAAAAGAATCCTGATTTGTAGACTTTCTTCCAGTAATTGAGGCACTGTGATGTCCCCTAGTTGATCCAGAATGGCAGTGTGCCAAGATTTCAAGGATTTCGCTTCCAGCAACGCATCGCCTCATTATATTGTCCGGGCATAACCTGAATACGTATGGTTTATCCCAAAAATAGTTCTTTACTTGAGAGAAAACCTTCTTCTTTTTTCGGTGTCCATTTCAGAGGCACAATCTTTCCAACAATATAATTAACATAATCAGCATAACATGGCTCATCGTCATTCAACTTGGCTTTCAATATCATAAGATTTTTGTCAGGAAATTTATTGACGATCTCTTCTTCTGTGAATGCTCCCAAATCTGGGTTCTTAAGTCTTGACAAGTGATCTGCAGCTAAGTTTTCTTCCTCTTTTTTATCCTTAATTTCGATATCAAACCCTTGTAGAAGAAGAACCCACCTTATAAGCCTAGGTTTGGCATCATGTTTACTGAACAAATACTTCAAAGTAGAATGGTCAGTGTAGACTATAGTTTTTGATAAGATAAGATAGGAACAAAACTTATCAAAAGAGAAAACAACTACAAGAAGTTCTTTTCAGTAGTGGTGTAATATTCTGAGGCATTATTCAGTGTTTTGCTAACATAATAGATCGATTTGAATTTCCTATCTATTCATTGTCCTAAAACAGCTCCAACAGCAAAATCACTAGCGTCACACATTAATTCAAAGGGGACATTCTAATTGGGAGATATTATTATAGGCATTATAGTTAATTTTTCTTTCAAAATATTAAATGCCTTTTTGCAATCATTAGAAAAATCAAACTTGTTTGGCGTCTTTTTATCAAAAGTTTGGTTATTGGTTTAGAGATCATGGAAAAGTCTTTTATGTATCTTTGATAAAATCCTGCATGCCCTAGAAAACTTCTAATACCTTTTACGTTTGTTGGGTAGGGTAACTTGGCTATTACATCTATTTTAGCTCTATCGACTTCGATTCCTGCCCCAGAAATTTTGTGTCGCAACACAATGCCTTCTTTTACCATGAAATGACATTTTTCCCAATTCAACACTAGGTTGGTTTCTTCACACCTAGCGAGCATTTTATCTAAATTAGCAAGACGACAATTAAAGGAGTTACCAAATACCGAGAAATCGTCCATGAATACTTCCATAAATTCTTCCACCATGTCGTGGAAAATTGCCGTCATGCATCTTTGAAAAGTTGCAGGTGCGTTGCATAATTCAAACGACATTCTCCTGTAAGCAAAAGTTCTATAAGGACAAGTGAACGTTGTCTTTTCTTGGTCTTTTGGTGCGATTGGAATTTGGAACAACCCTGAAAAACCATCAAGAAAACAGTAATATTCATTCACAGATAAACGTTCTAACATTTGATTAATAAATAGAAGAGGGAAATGATCCTTTCGAGTCGCATCATTAAGTTTACGATAATCGATGCACACTCGCCATCCTATAACTGTGCGAGAAGGAATCAATTCACTGTTATCATTTAAAACTACAGTCATTCCTCCTTTCTTTGGAACAACATGAATAGGGCTCACCCACGAACTATATGAGATGGGATAAATCAACCCCGAATCAAGTAACTTAACAAATTTGTTTTTCACCACATCCTGGACTTGAGGATTTAAACGCCTTTGGGCTGAATGACCGGTTTGAAGTCATCCTCCATTAAGATCTTGTGTGTGCAGAATGACAGACTTATTCCCTTAATATCTGACATTTTCCAAGCAATTGCTCCTTTACGTTTCTCCAATACCTGCAAAAGTAACACTTTCTCCTTTTTGGACAACTTAGATGAGATAATTATAGGGAATGATTTATTACCATGCAAATATGCGTATTCTAAGTGGTGGGGTAAATCTTTCAGCTCAGGTTTCTTTTCATCAATCTTATTGGCACTAGCTGAATACAAGTGTTCACTTTTGACTCCATCAGTTCCTACTGTTTCCTGTGCTCTTGAATACGGCGTATTAACTGGGTCGATACGCCGTATTGGCGTCCTAAGATCAGAATCGTCATCAGACTTATTTCCTATAGAATTACAGCTCTATAGGCCTGATTGATTAATCGATTTTTCCAGGACCTTAAGTAAAAATGAATCTAACTGATCATTCCCTAACAGTTCCTAAGTTTCTACGTTGATTGTGTCGTCTAAGTTATCAATTTCGTAGCACTCATCATCCTCAGCGGGTGGTCTCTTAATTGATTGATCTACGTCGTAGATTACTTCATCATCCCCTACCCTAAGTGTTATCTTTTTATTAAATACGCCTATCATAGCTCGAGCTGTTGCCAAAAATGGTCTCCCTAAAATTATTAGAATTCTAGAGTCTTCAGGCATATCTAAGATAGCAAAATTGATGGGGAAGACGAATTTATCAATTTTTATAAGCACATTTTCAATTATTCCCTTTGGGTACTAGATGGACCTATCTGCAAGTTCTAAGCTCATTCTAGTAGGTTTTGATTCCCCTAGGCCTAATTTTTCATACATCGTATATGGCATTAAACTTATAATAGCTCCTAGGTCTGCTAACGCATTATTAATATATAAGTGGCCAATGTCACAAGGAATAGTAAAACTCCCTGTGTCTTTTTCCTTTGATGGAAGCTTGTTTAGTAATACGGTCGAGCACCTTTCGTTCATCGTAATTGTACAAGCTTCTTCGAGCCTGGCCTTATTTGTCAGCAAACTTTTCAGAAATTTGGCGTATTGTGGCATTTGAGCTAGGGCTTCGATGAATGACAAATTGATATGGAGTTGCTTTAGATTTTCTAAGAACTTTCGTTGCTGAGCCTCTTCTTTTTCTTTTCTCAACCTTCAGGGAAAAGGAATTGATGGTGTTTGTAGCTCAATTGATGGTTGAATAACTTGTTCTTTGGTTTTCCCATGTTCATTTTCAACAAGGACTTCTTTTGGTGCAACTGGCATGTCCTGATGGAACACCAGAGGTTCTTTGGTTTGAACGTTGGTATTGTCATGTTGAATCCCCTGAGTTGTCATTTTCCATCCTCTAGTGGTTACTCTTTTAATTTCACTATTTGATATTAGAGCATTATCGATTACCTTTGACAACCTATGCACTTCAAACTTGAGATCGCTTAATGAATTGTTCCTTTCTTTAAACAAGAGCTCGTTGGTTGTTCTGAATTCTCTGATGAACGCCCTCATCTCATCGTATTCTTGTTTTCCTTCATCGATAAATTTGTATAACATTTCTTCCATCGTTAATTTTCTCTCAGGAGAGGTAAAGTGAAATGGATGAAGTTCGAATGTTGTTCCTGAAAAGAAAGACATGATTTGAAGTAAAACTATTCTAGAAAAATAAACTTGCAAAGATACAGTAAGCTGTAGCCAATACGCCGTATACAATAAGTTGAATACGTCGTATTGCTTGGCAGATGGGATACGATGTGTCTGATAAGAAAGTTGGATACGCCGTATTCAATTAAAGTGAATACGTCGTATCAAGTTATCGACCATAACAATGTATAGAAAACAATAAAACAAATAAAACAAACACACAAGCAAACAATAAAAACAAATATACATAATTTTACACTAATCTAAATTACACTAATTCTAAGGGTTAAGTTAATCTAAGGTTAAAACCAAAATATTAAATAAAAGTAAAGATTAAACAACTTCACTCCCCGGCAACGGCGCCAAAAACTTGATGTGTCGTCGTGTAGGTTGTTATTTTAGTTATCAAGTTTTACATTTATATTTTTTCGACTTTACCTAAAACAACACTTTAACTGGCAGTGTACCCGATCAGTTGTAGCTTCGTTGGTAAGTAGGGTGTCGATCACTAAGAACGAGAGCGTTAATATTTTATTCTATCAATATTTTGGTTAACTAAATTAAGTCAATTTAAACTATTTTATTTCTAATCTATGTTAAACCTATGGTAAACATATGTTAGTCCTAATTCTAACGGATAAAGGGGGGTTTTCAGTCTGAGAGACTGGCACAGGTTTGGTGGTAACTTAGATCACTTTAAAACACAATAACCCACGCAAGCACATAATCAAAAGATAGAAGAGCGGTCTAGCCAAATGTAAGAAAACTGTATTAACCATGATTAATCCAATTAAAACGAAGGTTTGTTTATTTTAGTGCAATGAGTGCTTATTTCAAGGCGGCATATCATTCTAAGATTTAGGCGGTATCTCTTCCTAAAACCTAGATACGTAGAATTCTGTCACAATTAAACGCATCCGCATAAAGCATCCTATTCGCTGATTATAATCTATCTTAGGAGATTAATAATGGTGATCTTATTAAAACCTAGCTCATGGAGACTTTACCCACTATACTACTGCTTTAAATTGGCAATTATGATTCTATAGTTCACTGTCCAAGTCTTTACCAAAGGAATCAGTACGTTATTTGTTGATCCTACGTCACCTGCTAGTCCAACTTGGTCACATAAACCAATGGTAAAGATAGGGCATTATTTGTGATCCTATTACTCTAGATATATAATTTGCTATATGGAGAGCCATCCTGACATCTAGCTAACATGGTCGGTATCACTAGATCCAGTTGAATGATAGGTCGTTTACAAAAGCACGTAAACAAGTATGAATTGATAATTATAAACAACGATTAATGATAAATTAAGTAGTCGATATAAACAAACCAAACATTTAAATCTTCATAATCATGGCTAATACCCAAGGGTATTAGCCCTTAACCATTATAAACAATACAAGAATAATCAATCAACCAAGGTAAACTAACTGAGTTAAACGAATGATACAAAAAATCGAGCGATTACTAGACTATAGGAGATTACAAGGTGTTTCCTATGGAATTAGTAGTTTTGCTTGACCCTCTTCAGGGCTCTTCTTGTCTTCTAAAAATCGACTTTTATGGTTAGGGTATCAAAAATATGATCAAGCACACCTAAAACTCGTTTTTAGATTTTCTATTTATATTGTTTGGAATTTGGTCGATACATCGTATTGGTTGAAGTCAATACGGTGTATTGGAAGTTTCGTTGAGCAGGGACCACGTTCAATATCTTCCAGAATATTCAATTACTATATCTTGTATACGGCGTATGATATCTTCTGGATATGGCGTATAGGTCTTTGTTCTTCGTGGTTTCTTGTAAAGTGCAGGCATAGATACGCCGTATCTTCCTTGATGGATACAACATACAGAATGTCAGAACAGTTTCTTTAGATTTCTTCGTTTAAGATCCAAAATACGTGCCTTTTAGCTAATCTTCACAAAGTACTCCATAATTACAGCAATTCTTAAATATAAACGATTAAGTAACAATTCTTGCAATAATTATACAAAATGGGTAATTTACATGGGATAAATGATGCTATAAAAGTTATGTTATTTGATGTCATCAGCTAGATATGTTAGAGGGGTCAAAGATATTTTCAAAGATTGATTTATGGAGTGGATATCACCAAATTTAGATTCGACCAGGTGACGAGTGGAAAATGACATTTAAGACTTAGGACGATCTCTATGAATGGTTGGTCATGCCTTTTGGACTATCAAATGCTCCGAGTACCTTTTCTCGTTTAATGAATCAGGTATTAAAGCCATTTATCGGTTCATTTGTTGTAGTTTATTTTGATAACATACTCATTTATAGCAAGTCCGAAAAAGAACATCTCGGACACTTAAGAGAAGTTCTCATTGCATTATCTCAAAATAAGTTGTATATCAACTTAAATAAATGCAATTTCCTGGCCGATAAGTTATTGTTTTTGGGTTTCATTATTACTTCTCATGGTATTCGAGCTGATGAAGAGAAGGTTCGAACAATTAAAGAGTGGCCTAAACCACAAGGTATTAGTAAAGCAAGGAGTTTCCATGGTCTTGCAACTTTCTATCGAAGGTTCATTAGAATATGCATAATAATGGCACCGATCAATCAATGCATGAAGAAAGGCAAGTTTCAGTGGGGTGAAGAGGCTGATCACAGCTTTGCACAAATTAAAGAAAAGCTAACAAGTGCACCCCTTTTAGTTTTACCAAAATTTGATAAACTTTTCACATTGGAGTGTGATGCGTCTATTGTTGGAATTGGTGCCGTTTTATCACAAGACGGAAAACCCATAGCCTTCTTTAGTGAAAAGCTAAGTGAAGCCCAACAAAAGTGGTCAACGTACGAGTCAGAGTTCTATGCTATTTACCGATCAGTTCACCATTGGGAACAATACTTATTTCATCATGAGTTCGTTCTTTATACTGATCACGAGGCCTTGAAGTACTTAAACAACCATCAAAAAATGAACAGAATGCATGGGAGATAGATCGCTTATCTTCAACATTTTACTTTTGTTTTGAAGCATAAACCTTACAAACAAAATAAAGTTGTAGATGCTCTAAGTCGAAGGGTTGAGTTGTTAGTAACATTGAAGACAGACGTTATAGGGCTTGAATACTTGAAACATATATATGCCGAGGATGACGATTTTAAGCAGTTTGGGAGAATAAAATAGTACCACCATATTTGAAACTTGATGGGTATTTATTTTATAATAACCGTTTGTGTATCCCTCATACATCACTAAGAGAACAATTGATTAAAGAGTTGCATGGAGGCGGTCTTGGAGGACATTTCGGTCGTGACAAGACTATCGCTATTGTTGAGGAGCATTATTATTGGCCACAATTGAGGCGAGATGTTCGTAAGTTTGTTGCTAAGTGCCTTATTTGTCAAACTGCTAAGGGTCATACACAGAACATCAGGTTATACACATCGCTACCTATTCCCGAGGGACCTTGGGAGGACATCTCAATAGATTTTGTGTTGGGGCTTCCTCGCACCTCTAGGGGATGTAATTCTGTGTTTGTAGTCGTAGATTGTTATTCCAAAATGGCACATTTCATCCCTTGCAAAAAGACGGATGATGCTTCAAACATGGCTTTGTTATGTTTTCAAGAAATAGTACGTCTACACGGTATACCTTTTACAATCACATCTGATCGTGACACCAAGTTTCTTAGTCATTTTTGGAGGACTCTTTGGCGTTTGTTTAAAACTAAGTTGAATTATAGTACATCTTTTCACCTTCAAACAGATGGTCAGACGGAAATTGTGAACAAAACGATTGGAAATCTAATAAGATGTCTTTGTGGTGATCGATCAAAATAGTAGGATCAATTTCTTGCACTAGTAGAATTCGCTTTCAATAATATGATGAATAGATCCATGGGCAAGAGGTCATTCCAGATTATGTACCAATGTCCACCAAAGCAAGCTATTTATCTAATTCAGCTACATGCACTACCAGGTCATAGCGTCGCCGCGAAGAACATGGCTGAAAGAATAGAAACAGTACAAGCTGAAGTCAAACAAAAACTTGAGTCTTCTAATGCAAAATACAAAGTACAAAGTGACAAACATCGTAGGATGAAGACATTTTCTGTTTGAGATCAAGTTATGGTTCACTTAATAAATGAGAGGTTTCCTGTCGGGACGTACAACAAGCTCAAGATACAAAAAATAGGTCCTTACAAAGTGCTTCTAGAAAATCAATGATAATGCATATATTATTGATCTACCTGAACACCTTTCTATTTCTCTGACTTTTAATGTTGCATACCTATCCAAGTTTAATCCAGATGTTCCTTTATATCCTGGTGACAACTAGAGGACGAGTTTTTTCCAAGAAGGGGATAATGATGCGGTGACTGATCCTGCTGGAAGCAATCAGTGATTATCTTATGTTTTATTTTATTTATGGAAGTTCTGGAGTCTTTATTTTACTTTGTTTTTAGGAGGTTATCTGATAAAACTTATCAGACTAGGACTAGGATTCCTAATTAGTATTCTATTAGGATTACTATTTTTCTATTATAAATAGGGGTTCAGTTTAGGAGTTTGTCATGTTATTTTCCAGAATTTGTTATTAATAAAAAAGAGTCGAGAATATTGTTTCTCAAACCTTCCGGTCCAGTAAACCATATTACTCCCCAAAAAGTCTGACAATACTTAATTGTCTATAACCTGTAGCATAACGCTACATCACTCACATTTGATAAATTAAATTTTTAGGAATTAATTTTTTATATAGAAAACAATTTTTTAGCTTTTTGGTAATCATCATTGTAGTTTATAGATGATAAATTAACTTTTAGGATTGATTCTAGTATGCAAAGTCTAAATTCTATAGCCATGTTGTGAGCTATTATTTTTTCATTTGTTCAATCACTAAACCTGATTTAGAGATTTTAGAATTAAAGTAAAGCCTGATGAACGAGTCTCGTGATAAATATTGGGCGAGTGTTAGGGAAGACAATGTCTAAATTGATTTTGCTGGCAAGACATTAGAGTCGTTACATATAGGAATGATTACAGGGCGGGGATTGCCCGAGATTTTTCATCCCCATTCCCATCACCGCCTCATCCTCATCGGGGAATCGTTTTACATCAATCTTCATCATGTCCCTAATGGGTATCGGAGATCCCCGTGTGAATTCAAAGATTTTCTACCCTTATAAAGTAACAGAAAAATTACGCAAACGTGTCGAAAATTTAAAGAATTTTGACACATGAAGTGTCTTAATAAACGTACATCGTATGTGATTAGATTGATTACAATGTCAAATCAACTCTAAAGCATCAAAAATATTATAACATCACATAAAATATAAGAACAATATGCATTGTATATGTGTATTCAAACAAAACATTAGTTGAGTGATATGTAGTTAATGCTTATACTTTTAAAGGTGTTTGGTCCATTAAATATCATGTATGCATATAAATTCATATCAATACTTATAAACATATACATACAAGTTAATCAAGTATGGATATACACATAAGTTTTAAATACTTACATTAGAAAGATCGAGCTTGGGGCCGGGTTTAGGGATGTATGTTATCTCCATCCTTGGTTTTATTATATAGGGATTCCCTACCTTCTTCCTCATTCCTGGTCAACTTGGATATTCTTCAATCAAATAGGGTTCCCATTAGAGTACGTGATGAGGTTTCATTTTATACATTTTGTCGGGGTCATTTAACCCCATAAATCGTGCAAATATGCCCAAACTATGTACTTAATCGTTCCTTTTTGTGTTTTTATCACTTGGACGGCTTTTGGAGGAAATACACGTGACTTGAGCTCATTTGGAGAAGAAACGGACAAGATTACAACTCTACACCAAATCTTATAAAGAAAATGCGTATAGTGGCTGGAGACGGCGTCACAATCATATGTGACGGCGTCAGGACGAACAAAGGACGGTGTCAGGATTTTGGTGATGGCTTCAGGATCCAACCCACTTAAAGAAGCCTTAAAAGATTCGGCGAGGCGACGGCGTCAGGATTATAACGCGACGCCGTCGCACCCGTTTTCCTATATTTACAAACTCGTTTTTAGGGTTTCAAGTGTGTAACTTTTGGGAACCAAACCCTATTAATAAAAGTCGATTATAGAAGCTGTTTGGGTCAATTTTAGGGTGTCAAAACCCTCTTGTATCGGCCTTAAATACATGTTTTAATCAAGTGAAGTCTTCTATCTTTTATCATTTAATATGTCTATGTGTTGTTTGATTAATTCTTGTTCTTCGCTTCCGTATAATATTCTAGGCTAGATCCATTAGTATTTACTTATGATTGCATGAAACTTAGTTTGTAGATCCTTTTAATATTGCTTCTTGCGATGGATGTGTGCGTTAGGTTTTAGAAAACTAGCCATAAGATATTAAATTGGCATAGACGTCTAGAAAAACGCGAGTGTGTAGAAAGGATACCATCAGTAACAGTCTTCATACTACCTTACCCCTAATATACTTAATCCGTCTTAAGTGTTTTAATACATGTAATGTACTCTTAGGGGCTTTGTAATAGTCTTCATACTACCTTACCTGTGCATTGCCTTAACGGATTATTACATAGACGGCGTTTTCGTGTAATTCGCTCATGACTAAGGAAATACTTATACAGATCATCATAAGTGTGACAAAGCAATAGGATTAAGAGAAGCAAACTGAGAAGTAGTGCATGATTAAGTAAATACGTTCGTTTACCATATAAGTTGTCACCAAAATAGTTTAGATTTATAATTAGTTTAATTAGCTAAAACCAAAACCAAACCTCTTAAAACCTAAATTTTACTTGCTTTCTATAAAAATATAAAATACAAAAAATAATCTTCTCTCAACCCTTAGACCTCTGTTATATTCTGTTCGAGCCTTCCCAACCTATTCCAATAGAGAACGATAACAACCCCCAAGTCTTGCCTAAACTACACTACAACGGTTAGGTACACTGCCTAGGGAGTTGTAAAACTCTTTGTGAGTCGCAATGCCCACATCAAGTTTTTGGTGCCGCTGTTGGGGAATAGCTAGGTTTCGAACTTTATCTAGCTTAGGTCTACTCGCTTGATTCCTATCAAGTGAGAATTTTAATTTATGTCAAATAGCTTTCTTTAGTCTATCTTTTTCTTCGTTCTTTTTGTTTTTGTAAATCTTTTTGTTGACCTCCATGGAAGACGAAAACCCTATCAGTACTCTTGGAGATTATTCTAGACAAATCCACAAGGGTTAACAAAACAACATTGAGCTCCCTGATGGGAACAATGTGGTGCCTCTGCGATCAGACACCATCTGGTTGGTGCAAAACAGATGCTCATTCCACGGACTTCGGTCTGAGGATCCAAACCAACATCTTAATGATTTTCTAAAACTAGTGGACTCACTTGACCTTGATGTTACAAAATAGGGAAAGGACGCGCCTATGTTTATTTCAATTTTACCTTCGCGATCAAGCCAGCAATTGGCTTGAACGTATTCCTGCAGGATCCATCTCCACTTGGGAGGATCTTACTAATCGTATCCTTGCTTAATTCTTTCCACCGGGAAGGACTATAAAACTCCAAAATGACCACCTGATGTTCTAACAACATCAATGTGAATCTCTTTCTGAAGCATGGACTCATTTTAAGGACTTGCTCCAAAAATTCCCTCATCATGGCATCGATCTTTGACTCCAAGTATAATTCTTTTATGACCATGTCAATCCCGACACAAGGCAAACCATCGATCAGTCGGCCGGTGGTAAGCTTCATGACAAAAATGCCAAAGAATCCTTGGCACTATTAGAGGACCTAGCCCTCTATGATAACAAAAGTTGGAATGACCCAAGGGACTTCGCTAAACCGGTCAAGGCAATCTCTTTGCCTCAAGATGTCCTGAGTACATCCGACCATCGTCTCATCGAGCTCAAAAATGTAGTGGTCCCCACGACACTCAATATTGCATGGAAAATCCCAAGCAAGCTTTTGTTGATTATGCATCCTCGCGTACTGACGAAGCGAGAGGCAAGTGGTACACTTTCAAACCTGAGCAAAACAATCTTGGTGACACCTATAATCCGTCATGGAAAAGTCACCCAAACCTTAGGTGGAGGCAACCTCAAAATTCTCAAAACAATTTTTCAAACCCACCTAATCGTTTTCAGCCCAACGGTTCGATCCTGAACCGCTCCTTCAACAACAATCCTCAAAATTTTAATAATCAATCAAATCTTGAAGGATTGGTGTCCAGCTTTATGGCATCTCAAGACGCTAGAATGTCTAAGTTTAAAGCTGATTTCAAACAACAACAAGGCGAGATGACCAATAAAATTGACACAGTCTTGAAGGCCATCAATGATCCAATAACGGGAGCACTCCCAAGTGACACGGTTAAGAACCCGAAACTGAATGTTAACTCCACCTCTCTAGTTTTGTCTACTCGTTCTTACCCAACGAAAGACCCCCAATGCTCATCTCGTTCTCTCAATTCAATCAATGCTATTAGAACATGTTCCAAACAGACAAGCAATCTTCAAAAAGACCAATTGCAAACGGTCAACAAAATTGGAGCATCAAAACTAAAAGAACCCGTAAAAGCTTTAAAAGATGAATTTAAGGATTTGCATCTTAACTTACCGATTCTTGAAGTTCTAGCTCATGCTCCAATGTATAATGCAATGCTGGATAAATATGTGGAGAGTCTAAAGTTAGGAAAAAATAGGTTCACATTCATACAACACAAAATGCCTGAGTAAATGAAGGATCCCGGATTATTCACCTTAGCTTGTAGCCTAGGGGACTTCAAGCCTTTTGATACCTTAGCCGATTTAAGGTCTTGTGTGAATTTAATCCCATTATATCTCTTCAAAAAGCTTAAGATTGGATTACTAGAAGAGACCGATCATGTTTTCGGGTTGGCTGATAGAACTAAGTCTTATCCTGTCAGAATTGTTAAAAATATAGAAGTCCACATTGGAAGGTTAAAACTTTTAGATGACTTCTATGTCATAGACAAAGACCCTGCTACCCCACTACTCATAGGAAGAGGATTCCTAACAACTGCTGATGCCATAATATACTATAGAAATGCCAAAATAACAGTAGGAGAAGGAGTTACTAAATCAATATATGGAGTTAAGGAAATCGACCTAGGAGAAGAAGAGGTACCTTATTGGACTACCCCCTTACTATGTCAAGAAAGACTTCACCGATTACCATTTGCCTGACGAATGGGAACTTGCTAGAGATGCCGAGCTTAACCCATTTGAGGATGTCCTAGTATTTAGAAGGATGGTAGAATTCTTAGGAGTTATACCAATAAATCTTAAGGTAAATATGTGAGAGTCGGAAGATTTGATAGAGAATATGATAGATTGGAACAAGCTACTAGAAAGAGGAGATGGAGCGTGGCATGTTAAGATTAGATTGATCGATCCGGATGGAGAGGAATTCACTAAAACCTTCCAGTCCATTCCCACCACTAGAAAGTTGTCCGCGAAAGAGAATCCAAGCGAGATCATCGACTTGGATCATTTTCATGACTCCTAGGAGTGTGACTCCGAGTCTAGCTGCAAGACTCGTTAAATAAACAAAAGCGCTTGTTGGGAGGCAACCTAATTCTTTTAGTTTAATGCATTTTAGGAGTGTATTGTGTGTTTTAATTCTTTACTATTTGTTTTATTATGTTTGAATTATTATTTGATCATGCTTTGTTTTGTCTTTAACCTCGTCTTAATTGCAATAAAATGTATTTCATTAAAATTATTAAAGGAAAATCTGGTTTCTAAGAATCATTTTAAACATATTGAATAATTTGTTTACATTAATTCGCACCTTATGTCAGTTTCGAGTCATATGATTGTGATAATTAATCTCTGGTTTTATGCAGTATTTCCTACAGAAAATAACTAATAGATTTGCGTGCAATTTTTTTTCCAGCAAACGAAGAAGAATTTATTTACAGTGTGTGGAGACGGCGTCATGATTAATCCTGACGGCGTCACGTCTCCAGCACTTGTAAATTAAGTATTTTCTTTAAATTTTTGAAAATTAGTTTGTATAATTTCCAAAATTTGTAATTTTCTTAAAAACCTGTAGAAAACCACGATTACATTAACACATTCATCCTATCTTTACTGCTTTCATAGAGTGTAAACCCTAAAAGTTTCATTGTATATATCATTATCCCGCTGATTTTACGCCAGGTGTAGTTGTTTCTTGTCTTTGTTTTACAAGTTATATTTGATGAGAATAGGCCCAGGAGTTCTTAGGAGTTTCATTGGACGACTCTTGGATGACGATTTAGCCCGTTATCATATGTTTCTTCTCCACTATTGAGCAAACCAAAGGAGTACTAGTTTCTTTCATTTTTTTATTTTCCCTTTATTCGTTTACGAGTACTTTTAAGAACATTGGGGACAATGTTTAAAATAAGTGTAGGGGGAAATAAACCTTTGAAACTATTCTTTTAATTGCCATTTGCCTTGTCCTTAAAATAATGAGTAATATATCAAAACATAGCATAGACGGTAATTTTGACCCAAATTTAAACATTATGACGCATACCGACGAAAACTGGGTATTATTAGCGTCTCATGGATAGGAATTATATGACTAGCACAAAAACCCTCTAAAAAATACACCCAAAAAATGTAAGGTTCACCTTTAGATCTTTAGGAATTCATGTATCCATTTTTGATACCTAAGATAATTTTACCTTTAGCTTTTTCGAGTTAAGGAAAGAGCAATCATATATGTCGCGTTCATGGATGTGTTCGTGCATATGTGGTTTTGTCGCCTTTTCTGGAGCATTGGTGTCAGTTAAAAATATATAAGAGTGTACCGGTAGTGTATTAAATTCTAGAACTTGTTTTTGTGATGCATCCTGAGACCACATAGTGAGAATTAGGATTTGCTAAATGTTGATCCCTTCTGAACAGATCTTATTTAGCTTGTTAAAGCTTAGTTATGTTGGATAGTTTTAAAACAACTATAGTAGAAACTACGATTAAAAATATCACAAACTATGTGGAATCTAGTTTGCAATACTAAGAAGAACAATAAAACAGTAAACACGATTTTACTAAACTTTCATCCTTAATATATATAACAATCACTCTGAATAGTGATAGGGTTACAAGATAACCTTGAAGCTATAAAACAACTAACTATGAAATATGAATTCTATGTTTTAACTATGCCGTGGGGTTTCTTTTATACACCAAGAAACCCTAATAGGCTTAAAAAATGCGTCTACTAATCAATGCATATTTATTCCTAATATATCTCATGCATATCACATTAGCAGTACTAACTATTTATACTAACAGTACTAATGACTTAGATTGTTTTCTCTAATCTTTAGCAGCAACACAAACTTGAACCAGCAACATTAAGTTGTAAAAGCCTCTAATTCCTAACAATCCTCCCCTAAACTTGATATTCATCTTGGTAATCATCAAGTTTCTTCATTACATGCATCTTGATCACTAGGAGGATGTATCCAAACACTTCTTTACTCTTCTAGCTATGCCTTGATGAATCTGATAAGCTCAAATGCCATAGTACTTTCATGATCAACTTCTAATCTTCTATTTAACATCCTTGAAAGCATTTCTTGTGTAAGAGGATATTTCTTTTCAAACATCATGTGAATAGCAATTCCAGTATCCATCAACAATACATGAACTCCACATGAATCAAATAACATCCAGCTTATTAATTTGTAGTCCTGTTGACCCTTCCACATTTCATCTTCCTCACTTGATTCAAACAAAGTAATGAGATCTCCTCAAAGTAATCTGTCATAACCTTCTGGGCTTTTTATCTCATACATTTCCTTTACCAACCTGTATAGATCTACCACATCTTGTCTGTCAAAATCATCAAGCATTTAACTGAATATCTTGTAATTGTTAGAACTTCCATCAGCTCTGATGATTTGATAACACATCATGTTTTCTGTCAGAATGTGTGTCTTCTAGTCAACTATTGGATATTTAGTAGCCAAAGATTCAACATTAATAGCAATATCATCCTCTGGAACTATATCCAAACAAGCTCTAAGCTCCTCTTTCTCAGCATCATCCTCTAGTTTTTGTTTCTTGATACTCTCTTCATCATGTTCTGCTCTTGGTCTCTTCTTACTACTTTCTGCTTGCTTTTGACTGTCATTATCCTTCTTTCCACTATCTTTAACCATTTCAGAATCTATATGAACAAAGTCATTAATCTACTTCTGCTCCCTTTCATACAGCTTCTGAATTTCTTCTAAACTCTTATTCTTTAGTTGATTATAAGTGAACCTACCCATGTTTTTCAGGAAGGTGATCATCTTATTTCTTAATTGAGTTTTGGTAGGTGGTTTGTTTCTGATTTGTTCAGCCCTTTATGCAGCAAAGAACCTCTTCCTTTCTGCAATTTTATCCACTAAAAATCTAGCTTGCTCATTAATAGAAAACTGCTCTCTTTCTTCTTCTTGAAGTCTTGCAGCTAACAGAGCATCTGCATCAATTCTTGCTTGAACATCTTCAAATTATGCAGTCAAAGCAGCATTAGATGCTTCTTCTTGTGCAACCCTGTCCCTTCGTATTCTTTTTAGTGCAGCCTTTTCTTCTTCATGTAATCTTATAGCCAGCTCTTCATCCATCTGAATCTAAGCCTTTCTTGGGTTCTTTGGAGGCTTTTCAGGCTCTTGCATAATGCCTTTGCCTTTATCTTTTAGATCAATAGTTGAAAGAATTCTTGTTGGTCTAGCAGATTCTTCTTATGTAGCTCTGAAAGCAACTCCTTTTCCTTTTTCCTTATCCTTCTGACTTCTCATATTTACAAGTGTTTGAGCAATAGTAAGATCCTCATCTTTAAATGCAGTTTTAGTAGTTGTTGGAGGTGTTCTTGGTTCATCAGTACTAATAGATACACCAGCAGTAGTAACTGATGCACTAGCAGCATTAACTCCAGTAGTAGGAGTGTTAACTGCACCACCAACATTAATTGTTTCTCCTTCAACATTCTCTATTGCTTCATTCACCATATAATCAATATCATCAAAGTCATCATCAAAATCACCTTCTTCAAACATTAGCATTGTCTTCAAATTCCTCCCCTGTTTGGATACATTCTCCTTATCCAAACTCTTTCTCTTGGAGGTACCAATCTTGAAGAGTTTCATCCCTGGAGTTCTTGCCCTTAGCTTCTTTTCCAATCTTTTGAATTTCCTTTTCAACTTTTGATCACCAAATCTTGAGCAGTCTTTGATATTTCCAAGGCAAGAACCATGTTTGACAATTTTGTACAAATAGCCATCAATTCATTTATGTTAGGTCTACCCTCATCACTTCTAGGTGTGTGACCTCCTGAGAGAGGTGAATCATAGGGTGTTGGTGGTACAAAATCAGTCAAATCATCTTGATGTTCCATACTGTCCTCCCCACTTCCAGATGTGTTAATTTCTAAGAGAGGTGGGTCACAGGACTGTTTAGATGCAGTCTCAAACCTAGTCTGAGCATCTGCATACCCCAATGTGCTATCTTGGCACCTGGGTCCACTACCTAAACCAGTTCCCTGAGGAGATGGTTCATTAAGTGTTGTTGTGGATCGGGTCTTATGGATGTCACCACTTTCCTGCTCTGCCTCTAAGCTAGTAGCAGTAGTGACAGCCCTAACCACTCTATCATCCTCTCTTGTATAGACAACCTCATCACCAACCTTCTTAGGGGGACCACTAGACTGACTAATCTTAGTGTCCCGACCTCTTTTGGCTCGCCTAGGTGTGTGAGTCTTTTGGGGATGTGATGCAACAATAGTAACTACATGAGAGGATGAAGCAGGGGAAGGTGTTGGTTGGGGTTCAGAGGGTTGTCCTGAACCTTCACCCTCCACTGCTTATATTGCCAACATACTTTGAAATAATAGAGTAACTATCCTTGAATAACTTTTGCCTTTTCTTCTCATATTAGCAAAAACTTTTTGAGAATGTTTAGGTGTTTCATAAGTATCATTAAAAGGTTCTGCAAGATTTGTAACTTGGTTATTCAAAAATAGTTGTAAAAACCTTAGATACATCAAAAACTTTTTAGAATTTAGATCCAAGTTTCTTAACATACCATCAAAAATTAATTTAGAAAAATCAAACTTTTGATTATTTGCCAAACATATAACTGCTGAAGCAATATTAGTTGAAAACTCATTCAAGCAGTAGATTTTGAACTTAGACAATGTAAGATGGTATGTATAAGATACTTCCATTGAGGGGAAAAGAAACTTTTTTGAAAAGTAAGTTTATCAGAAACAATTTCATATCCCATCAATGCAAGGTTTTCCAAAATTTCAAAATTTGTTAGACTAGTAACACCATCCTCATCATTAAAGTGAAGATTACTCCTCATTGATGATTATGATATTACTTTAGTCTTGCCATCAACCTTGGCATGCATTTGCGTTTCATTATTGACTATTTTAGTCTTAGCAGTAGACCAAAACTGTTCAATATAGGAAGCATAGATAGTAGGACTTATGGTTAAAGAATACATGATAATGCTAGCATTTAAGAAGTCCACTATCTGATGAAAATCAGCATCCCCCTTTGTTCTTTCTAAATAAGCAACCATATTGTGTTGATTAACAAAATTCAAATCCTTCATAGATGATTAATTTATGGAATCGGTGATTATTTGAAGTGGGTTTGTGAATTTTGAGAGCGTTTTAGTGTTCAAGAGTATTAGAATGATCTTGATGTAGTCGAATACGCTTATATAGGTAAAAAGGAAACCTATAACATCAAGAAACTGTTTATTGACCAAGAATTTCGCTCAGCAGTTGTAACTCCAACGGTAACCCAGCAGTACTAACTTTGGCTCAACAGTCTTAACTTTTGCCTAGCAGTACTAACTTTCGCCCAGCAGCACCAAATCCTGCCTAGCAGCATTAACCTTACAACTATCAGTTTTAACTCCAAATTCATCACTAATACCATCTTCAAACCACACCAATCATAAATCTAACAAACACTTCTTCAGAGATTAAGTAATCCAATGCTAGCAATCAGAAAGTTAAACCTGCTAACATCAAATGCCTTTGTGAGTAGATCAACAACATTGTGATCTATATGTATCTTAATTACTTAAATGAGCTGCTTCTCATAATAATCTCTGATGAAATGGTGCCTTATTTCAATGTGTTTGGTTTTAGAATGAAACACTGGATTCTTCACAATACAAATGGTGCTGTCATTATCAATGTAAATCTTGGTGTTTATGAAATTGAACCCATAATCAAGCATTTGATTTTGGATCCACAAAACCTGCCCATAGCAATTAGCAGCGGCAACATACTCTGCTTTAGTAGTGGAGTTGGAAACTACTGTTTGCTTCTTACATTGCCATGAAATCAGTCTTTTACCAAGAAATTAACAACCTCCTGTTGTGGATTTCCTATCAAGACTAACTCTAGCATAATCACTATCTGAAAAAGCTTCCAAGTCAAATGGTGAATCCTTAGGATACTAAAGGCCTAATTTGGGTTGACCTTTCAAGTATCTAAAGATCCTCTTCACTGCATGAAGATGTCAGACTTTAGGTGTAACTTGGAACCTAGCACAAGCACAAACATCAAACATTATGTCAGGCCTAGAAGCTGTCAAGTACATCAATGATCCAATCATTGATTTGTATAAATGAACATCCACATCCTTAGCTTCTTCATCCTTGAGTAATGCCTTGTTAGTCTCTATTGGAGTGCTTGCTATCTTTACTGTGACAAAATCAAACTTCTTCAATATATCAGCCACATACTTGTCTTGGCTGATGAAGATTCCATCATCTTTTTGCTTTACCTGCAACCCTAAGAAGAAAGTGAGCTCCCCCATAGAACTCATCTGGAATCTCTTATGCATCATCTACTCAAACTCAACACATAAATACTTCTTTGTAGACCCAAAAATGATGTCATCAACATACACCTGCACTAACAGGATATCACCTTTATCCTTCTTGATGAACAAAGTCTTATCTATAGTGCCTCTTCTAAATCTATTTTCCAACAAATAGGTAGACAAGGTCTCATACCAAGCTCTAGGAGCTTGCTGTAGACCATATAACGCTTTTTCTACCTTATAAACTTTATCAGGAAACTGTGGATCTTCAAAACTAGGAGGTTGGCACACATAAACCTCCTCTTTAGTAGTACCATATAAAATGGCACTCTTTACATCTTGGTATACAATAAACCCCATAAATGATGCATAGGCCAAAAATAACCTGATTGCTTCTATCCTAGCAACAGGAGAAAAAACCTCATCATAATTAATTCCTTCTTCTTGGGTGTAACCTTGTGCAACTAGTCTTGCCTTGTTTCTAACTTCTATCCCTCTCTCATCTTTCTTGTTTCTATAGACCCATTTTGTTTCAATGGCATGCTTGCCTTTGGACAAATCAACCAATCTCCAAACCTTCTGCAATCTAAACTGTAGCAACTCATCTTGCATTGACTCTATCCATCTTGGATCTGTGAAAGCTTGTGTCACATTCTTGGGTTTTATTTGTGAGAGAAAACAGGAAAATAAGCAGTTTTGATAATCTTTGTGGTTGGTTCTCCTTTTCTTTTTTGATGTAACTGACCATAACATGTTCTTGAGTAGACTTGGTCATTCTGCTAGTTTAAGTAGCTGAATTTATGTCTCTAATGATCTGGTTTTTAGGATGATCCTTACGAATTTTGGTTATGGGAATAGGACTGACATTCATGGTTGTTTCTAAATTGTTGAGGTCAGCCTTTGCACCCACATCTTCATCATAATATGCACCACTAAAGATACCAGTATTTAGAAGATCAGTAGTATCCTCCAAATCAGGCATACGATGATCAGTTGGAAGATCATCAGTATTGACAAAACTTCACCCAACAGCACTAACAGATGGACTAACAGTAGAAACTCTGTTAGTGCTATTAGCATAACCTTCCTTCTGTTGAACAAGCAATTTATCCAATCCAGCTCTCAAATCCTGCACATTCTGGTCACCTTCTTTATTTGAAGCTCCTCCTTCATTCTCTTGACCATTTCTTTCACTCTCATTTGCTGATTCTTTAGTAGTCTTTTTACCAGCGTCATCAACAACTGCATCCTCTGAGCTTTGTGGACTATCAGAAGGTAATGGTAGCAGAATATATTGTTGAGCGGGTACTGCATCAACATTATCTTTGATACTTGGAATCCCATTAATTTGATTCCCTTCAGTATCTGGCTCATAATTCATAGAGTTTGTTAGTAAATCAATATCAAAGAGCCAATCTGGTCCACTCCCTGCAACATTGGGTTTGTTTTCAAGAAAGGTTATATGCTGGTTCTCCTCTACTTTTCTAGTTCTAGTGTTAATTACCCTAAAAGCCTTGCTATTTATAGAGTATCCAATCAAGAACCCTTTATTAGCCTTCCTATCAAATTTACCTAGGGGATCTAAGGTATTAAGAATAGTCACAGGACACCCAAAAGGTCTCATAAAGCTTATACTAGGTGGTCTACCATGTAATAGTTCATAAGGTGTCTTGTTGTGAGGCTTGGTCACTAAAACCTTATTCTAAACATAACAAGCAGTATTAACTGCTTCAGCCCAAAATGTAGTAGGTAAGAGTAAGTCTGCTAGCATAGTCCTAGCTGCCTCTATTAGTGTCCTATCCTTTCTTTCAGTAACTCTATTTTGTTGTGGAGTTCTAGGAACACTAAATCCCTCTTAATCCCTTTTATCCCACAGAACTGATTCATGTCATTATTTTTAAACTTAATTCCATTGTCACATCTGATGATTTTAACCTTATGATTTATTTGGTTTTCTTTGCCAGTTATAAAAGTTTTAAGGATCCTACTAGTCTCATCCTTAGTGGCCAAAAAGAAAACCCAACTAAACCTACTAAAGTCACCAGTGACAACAAGGCAACATATCTTGTGATTGATACTCCTTACAAATGTTGGCCCAAATAAGTCCATGTGCAACATTTGTAAAGGTTGACTGATAAAGCTCATAAGCTTGGTCTTACAAGAGGCTTTATGTTGCTTTCTCTTCTGAAAAGCAACACAAGTATGGTCATTTTCAAAAAGCTTTGAAGGCAAACCTCTTACAAGGTTTCCCCTCACAAGTTTATTCATAGTTTTAAAGTTTATATGACCAAGCCTCCTATGCCATAAATTAGAATCATCTATTGTAGCCTTTGCAAATAAACAAGTCAAACGTCTTGAAGGAACAACATTCTTTAGATCAAAACTGTACATGTTGTTCTGTTTGGGAACTTTAGGCAAGACTTGACTTTCATCAAGTAGCTTAAAGTCAGGAGATAGAACAAGACATTCAGTCTTAGTGAAAAGAACACTGTTTTTCTTGTCACACATTTGTGAGACAGAGAAAAGGTTAAACTTAAGTTCCTTTACAAAGTATACATCTTTAAAGTCTAATTTCCCAGTTCTAATTTAACATTTTCCAGTAATTTTACCTCCTTTAGGACTTTCTCCAAATGCAACAAATCCACCATTAATCTCTTGATAATCTGTAAGAAAGGACTTGTTTCCAGTCATATACCTAGAGCATCCACTGTCAAAAATCCCTTGATCCTGTAAAGTATATTGTGGATTACCCTACACTAAAAATAAGAGAATTAGTTTCTCTTGGGAATCCAAGCCATTGCTGACTTGAGTCTGCCTTGTAGATCAACATAGTCAAATCTTTTAAGCATGTATGATCCACTGTCTTTGGAGATATGGTTAATAACATTTACTGTTGGTCTCCAAATCCAGCATGCTGAGGACTTAACAACATTTTCCCCATTTCCCTCAGCAGCACTAACTACTGCTTTTGGCCCAGCAATAGTTACATTATTAGCCTTAGTAGTATTAATTTTTTTATTGAAATTAATGTCTGTAACTGCTGTTCTTTTGTTAATGGACTTCTTTACTAGTGAATGTGCTTGAAAATAAGAGTAAGGTGTGGGTAATGCATCATTCACTTTTGGTTTAGGGGCAGCAGTATTAACAGGCCTGGCAGTACTAATTGATGTTGCTGCTCTTAAAGAGCTTTGCTTAGCAGCATTAACTAGCACTTGTCCTGACTTTGTTGCAACTGTTGTTGGAACAAAATTACTTTTAGGATGTGAGTGAGTCAATTTATTTTGGTGGTTCACTCTCTGAGCAATGTTCCATACTGGTTTAATTTCCCTTTGACCAGTAACCCTTCCCTTATTATTCAACACAGGTTTTTCTACCATTTTATTGTCATGAAAATCACAGTCTTTGATTAAATGGTTGAAACTCCCACATACAAAACAAGCTATATTTATAAACTCAAAACCATTCCATTATTTCCGAGTCATCATCCCATTCTAGTTTCTTCTATTTCCCCTAGGAATTTGACTTTTCCTAGGATACTCTACTAGCCTATGTGTGTTTTTCTTATTAACAGATTTCACATTCTCACCAGATTTAACAAAATTGATTTTAGTAAACTTTGGTTTTGTCTGATCAGATTTAGGTCTAAACACACTATCATTATCATTATCAGTGTCCCATTCTTCAATGATAGGAGCACTAGGCCTAACAGTTTTAGGTTTTTCTATAATATCCTTACTAGTCTTAGATATACTAGTTTTAGTTTCAGGCACACCAGTGGTTGTCTTTCTCATTGCAGACTTAAAAACAGATTCATCTAACCCAACAAAGGATAAGTCAGGTCTTGAGGGCATGTAGTTCCCAGTATAGGGAGGGGGAACTGCAAACAATTTCACCTATTTTAAATAATACACTTTTAATGGATTACATCCAACATCACTTTCTCTACTGTTAAAACACTTTGACCAACTGCGCACTCTTTATTCATTTCGACCCCTTCATAACACAACGAACTGTTTTGTCTTTAGCATTATGTTGATATTACCAGTTTAGTTAGATTCTTTGGATGATTTCTTTAGATTTTTTTAGTTTAAGTTTCAAATCATCTTTCTCTTTTAAAGCTTCTTCTAACTGATTTTTAAGGTCTTGATGAAATATCTTTCACTTGGACATTACTTTAAAATTCAATATTTTCTTCATAATTGCTTCAATTTCTTTTTCATGAACAATACTATCCTAGCTTCTAATGTTTCTAATTCCCATTTTGAGAACCTATTATTTCTAGATTAGATTTTTATTAAGAGCTCTCTCGCTGTGATCGTATTTTTTGAAGAGCTTCATATGATTTTAAACAATCTTTAGAGCAAGTATGTACCTTAGAGTCTGAACTTGATGAACTTGATGAACCTTGAGATGTATAGGCTATTAGTGCAAAGTTTGTGAGGCCTTCTTTAGCCTAAAAGCTTCAATCATAACTACCTATCCCATCTTGAACAACCAAGGCATTTGTAGTAGATGTGTCTACTGGTGCATTCCTTCTTGGAGCATCTCTTTTTTTATTCCCCTGATTCCTTAGTGCCCTGCATTCTTAGCAAAATGACCTCTCCTATGGCAGTTGTAGCATTCAACCTTTTTTTTCAAACAAACATATCTTTGTCATTTCAAATCCATCTTCCCTTCTGTTTCTTATTAACCTACTTAATAAATGTAAGCAATTGCCATATCATTTTATATCCCCAATACAACCCATACTCACAAACATAACAACAAAAATACTACATATTTTAATTTAAATTTATCAATAATAAAACAATACACACATAAATAATCTTATACTAATAAAAAAAAACTCACTACCCAACTTCATACAACAAATTATAAAATATCTTATTCTAACATTTTTTTTTACCCCCACCCCTTTTTTTTTTTTTTTTTTTTTGTTTTTTTTTTTTTTTTTGTTTTTTCCTGTTTGTTTTTTTCCCAACTTTGTTGTTTTCACCTTTTGGGGGGGGGGGGGGGGGGGGACCGGGGGGGGGGGGGGGGGGGGGGGGAGGAAACAAAGGGCTACATTCTAGAATTTGAGCTTGAATTGTTTGGTATTTGATCTCAGATTCATTACACCTTAGATTTATTATTTACATATAATCATGCTCAATGTGTCTTGATCAGAATTGTTTAATTTCATAATTAAAGCAATATTGTTCCAAGATGATGTAAACTTTCAACAACTTTAGCATTTGCATACGCTGAGAGATAACTTTTACCATGGATTTCAAGTGAATAATGAGATTTTGAAACCTTCATAGGTTTTATCCTGTCTTTCTTGACTGATTGCATAACAAGTTTTCATTATTCTGATTGAGAATGGTCTTCTGCATTTATGTGATTCCTTGTTGCTCCAATCCGATTCTTGATAGCCTTCACATAGGGGACTTTACATACTTGCTGGCAATGAAACTAAGTAGGTGCTCATCAGGAATGGCTAGCATAAGAGTGCTTTTTTGCTTTTAGTTCATTTTTCCTTGCTAGCTTTTGTTCAGCAGTTTTAGGAGGAATAGGACCTTCAGACACCAACAATAGATGATGCAACTGGTGATACTGAATCTCCATTTATATTACTCCACAAAGTGGAATGATCGGTGATTTTAGGTATTGTTACCCCATAAGTCTCCCCACACCAAGTCCTCATGCTCATAGATTATACTCCTCTCTGTTTTGAGTACTGATGTTATTTGTGCAGGACACGTTTGGGAAGGATTTGTCTGATGTGACTCTCTCTTTCTATTGAATAACAGGATCTTGAGTAAGGTTTGTAGTTCTTCTTATTCAAAGTTTATCTACATGATTTGATACCACTTGTTGATCCCTTTCATTCAATATGATATTACTTAGCTTGTAAAGCTTAGTTGTGTTGATAGATCCAAAACAACTATGTAGAAACTAAGATTGAGGAATCATCACCGAATTATGTAGAATACTAGTTTTGCAATATCAAGAAGAACTAATAAATATAGTATATCAAAATTTTTCTAGACTTTCAAGCCTCAATATTAAATGATCATCTTTGAATATGTAATAGGGTTAAAAAATAACTTGAAGATATAATCTTTTTGACTGCTATGATAAAATCTATTTATAAAACTTATATCTAGATCTATGCCGTATGGTTCCTTTTATACATCAAGGAAACCCTAATGGGCTTACAAAACGCTTATACTAATCAATGCATATCTATTCCTAATATATCTCATGCATATCACTTTAGCAGTATTAACTATTTATACTAACAGTACTAACTACATAACTAACAGTATTAATAAACTAACAGTACTGACACTTTATACTGGCAACACTAACTATTATACTAACAGTACTAATGACTTAGACTGTTTTCTCTAATCTTCAGCAGCAGCACAAACTTGAACCAACAACATTAAGTTGTAGAAGCCTCTAATTCCTAACAGACTTCATGACCAATACCTTGTTGGGTTTGTTCCAGCACTAGCTTCATCTCAGTCGGCACTATTCTCTTATTCTCACTTTAATCCTTTTTTCAATCACACCTAGGACTTCTACTCTATCTAATGGAGTGTTCCTGGGTAGATCCCTCGGGTTCTGACTGGATCATGAAACGAATATACCTAACCTTAACCGTCTTATAACTCCTTGAGAAACAACAGTTGGTCGGTCTTTGGGGTATTGCCATGAAGATCCATAAAACCATTTGATAAAAAATCAATCAACGTGTCTGAGAAATCATTTCAGACACATTGAGTGTTTCCAGAGTTATCAAAAAGCTCCCCCTACACATGTGCACCATATTATGAAAGAGTTTTGCACATGCGATGTTTGGGAACGCACTTATAGATTGAAGATCGTATCTGTTATTAATCTGTATTGATCACATTTTAATCACTATTCTCCCCCTCAAAAATTGCATATGAGTTTACAATTTTTGACAATTAGTGAATTAAAAACAAGTTAATGTATGGAATTCACATGAGTCTAACTAAGTCTTGGGAGAACAAGAGAGCATGCAGAATGAATCATATTATTATACTCCCCCTCAATTATAGAATAGAGTGAAAACTTGGAGTGGAAGTTTTTTGAGCACACAATTTTAAAAGAATCTGAAATTTTCTTTTTAAAAATATCTTGAAAAAGTTGTGCTCAACAGAAAAATATGTGAGATATATCTTATTTACCATCATTTTCCTAAGTACTTCTCTTGAGCATATCTTATTTACCATCATTATATGACTTTGCTCAAGACCGAGAATATATGAACTTCCCGTTGTTTAGGATAAATGTACATAAGTGAACATTTTCCTTTCTTTAGGGCCCGAGTCCTAAGCTAACATTTACTTAGAAGTCGTAGAGAAAAAGTGAAAAGACATGTTTTGAAAGCATTTAAAAACTCTCGCTCGAACTTCATTTATTCACCCGTGTTAATATTAATCAACATTTTTAGGTGCGCAAATGTTATCGATTGTCGAGAGACATGTCGGAGAAGATTATTTTTGTATTTTTGAAAATTTTTGATTTTGTATTTTGTTTTTATAGGTTTTATATTTTTTTTTATGGTTTTATCTTTTTGTATTTTCTTTTTCAACATATTTATAAATCAAAATAAAGAGAAAGATAAAAAATATTTACAAGTCGAAGTTTCCATCAGCGTCTCATGTACTTAACTGCTTCAAGACCAGACATAATGTTTGCTGTTTGTCTGTGTGCAAGATTTCAAGTCACTCCAAAGGTTTCTCATCTACATGAGTAAAAGGATCCTTTGTACCTCAAACATCAACCAAACTTGGGTTTATGGTAATCCTAAGGACCTCTCCATTTCAATTAGAAGCATTACCGACTGACTATAGGCAGGGGACAATCATGATAGACGATCAACTTCAGGAGGATGTCAATATCTTGGAAGAAGACTGGTCTGCAATGCAAGAAACAAACAATTGTGGCTATCTCCTCTACAGAAGCAGAATATGTAGCAGCTGCAAGTTGTTGTGCTCAGGTACTTTGGATGCAAAATCAACTACTTGATTATGGATTTAACTTCATGAACACTGAAATCCATATAGACAATGAGAGCACCATTTGCATTGTGAAGAATCCTGTTTTTCACTCAAAGACCAAGCATATTCATGATTCGACATCACTTCATTCGAGATGTTTATAGCAAAGACTCATTAAATGATTTGTTTAGCCCTTTGTGTAAAAAGGAACCTCTTCCTTTCTGCAATTGTCTCCACTAAAAATCTAGTTTGCTCATCAATAGAAAACTTCTCTCTTTCTTCTTCTTAAAGTCATGCAGCTAACAGAGCATCTGCATCCATTCTTGCTTGAACATCATCAAATTCTGCAGTCAAAGTAGCATTAGATGCTTTTTCTTGTGCAGTCATGTCCCTTTGCAAGTGCAGCCTTTTCTTCTTCATGTAATCTCATAGCCAGCTCTTCATCCATCTGAATCTGAGCCTTTCTTGGGTTCTTTGGAGGCTTTCAGGTTCTTGCATAATGCGTTTTCCTTTATCTTTTGGATCAATAGTTGGAAGAATTCTTGTTGGTCTAGCAGTTGGAAGAATTCTTGTTAGTCTAGCAGATTCTTTTTGTGCAGCTCTGAAAGCAACTCTTTTTCCTTTTTCCTTATCCTTCTGACTTCTCATCTTTACAAGTGTTTAAGCAATAGTAAGATACTCATCTTCAAATGCAATTGTAGTAGTTGTTGGAGGTGTTCTTGGTTCAGCAGTACTAATAGATACACCAGCAGTAGTAACTGATGCACTAGTAGCACTAACTCTAGTAGTAGCAGTGTTAACTGCACCACCAGCATTAACTGTATCTCCGTCAACATTATCCATTGCTTCATTCACCATATCATCAATATCATCAAAGTCATCATCAAAATCACCTTCTTCAAACATTGTCCTTGTCTTCAAATTCCTCCCCTGTTTGGATACATTCTCCTTATCCAAACTCTTTCTCCTAGAGGTACCAATCTTGAAGAGTTTCATCCCTGGAGTTCTTACCCTTAGCTTCTTTTCCAATCTTTTAACTTTCTTTTTCAACTTTTTGATCACCAAATCTTAAGCAGTCTTTGATGTTTCCAAGGCAAGAACCATGTTTGACAATTTTGTACAAATAACCATCAATTCATTTATGTTAGGTCTACCCTCATCACTTCCAGGTGTGTGACCTCCTGAGAGAGGTAAATCATAAGGTGTTAGTGGTACAAAATCCGTCAAATCATCTTGATGTTCCATACTGTCCTCCCCACTTCCAAATGTGTTAACTTCTAAGAGAGGTGGGTCACAGGACTGTTTAGATGCAGTCTCAAACCTAGTCTGAGCATCTGCATCCCCTAATGTGGTATCTTGGCACCTGGGTCCACTACCTGAACCAGTTCCCTGAGGAGATGGTTCATTAAGTGTTGTCGTGGATTAGGTCTTATAAATGTTACCACTTTCCTGCTCTGCCTCTTAGCTAGTAGCAGTAGTGGCAGCCTTAACCACTATGTCATCCTCTCCTATATAGACAGCCTCATCACCAACCTTCTTAGAGGGACCACTAGACTGAGGAATCTCAGTGTCCCGACCTCTTTTGGCTCGCATAGGTGTGTGAGTCTTTTGGGGATGTGATGCAACAGTAGTAACTACATGAGAGGGTGAAGCAGGGGAAGGTGTTGGTTGAGGTTTAGAGGGTTGTCTTGAACCTTCACCCTCCACTACTTGTATTGCCAACATACTTTGAAATAATGGAGTAACTGTCCCTGAAAAACTTTTGCCTTTTCTTCTCATATTAGCAAAAACTTTTTGAGAATGTTTAGGTGTTTCATAAGTATCATTTAAAGGTTCTGCAAGATTTGTAACTTGGTTATTCAAAAACAGTTGTAAAAACCTTAGATACATCAAAAACTTTTTAGAATTTGGATCCAAGTTTCTTAACATACCATCAAAAATTAATTTAGAAAAATTAAACTTTTTATTATTTTCTAAACATATAACCGCTGAAGCAATATTAGTTGAAAACTCATTCCAAGCAGTAGATTTTAAACTTAGACAATGTAAGATGGTATTTATAAGATACTTCCATTGAGGGGGAAATAAAGCTTTTTGAAAAGTAAGTTTATCAGAAACAATTTCATATCCCATCAATGCAAGGTTTTCCAAATTTCAGAATTTGTTAGACTAGTAACACCATCCTCATCATTAAAGTGAAGATTACTCCTCATTGATGATTCTGATATTACTATAGTCTTGCCATCAACCTTGGCATGTATTTGCGTTTCATTATTGACTATTTTAGTCTTAGCAGTAGACCAAAAATGTTCAATATAGGAAGCATAGATAGTAGGACTTATGGTTAAAGAATACCTGATAGTGCTAGCATTCAAGAAGTCCACTATCTGATAAAAATCAGCATTCCCCTCTGTTCTTTCCAAACAAGCAACCATATTATGTTGATCAACAAACTTCAAATCCGCCATAGATGATTAATTGATGATTAATTTATGGAGTCAGTGATAAATTGAAGTGGGTTTATGAATTTTGAGAGCGTTTTAGTGTTCGAGAGTATTAGAATAATCTTGATGTAGTCGAATACGCTTATATAGGTAAAAAAGAAACCTATAATAGTAGGAAACTGTTTATTGACCAAGAATTTCGCTCAGTAGTTGTAACTCCAATGGTAACCCAGCAGTACTAACTTTGGCTCATCAGTACTAACTTTTGCCTAGCAGTACTAACTTTTGCCCTGCAGCACCAAATCCTGCCTAGCAGCATTAACCTTAAAACTACCAGTTTTAACTCCAAATTCATCACTAATACCATCTTCAAACCACACCAATCATAAATCTAACAAACACATCTTCAAAGATTAAGTAATCCAATGAAGTAATCTAATGCTGGCAATCAGAAAGTTAAACATGCTAACATCAAATGCCTTTGTGAATAGATCAGCAACATTGTGATCTGTATGTATCTTAATTACTTGAATGAGTCTCTTCTCATAAGAATCTCTAATAATATGGTGCCTTATTTCAATGTGCTTGGTTTTAGAATGAAACACTGGATTCTTCACAATACAAGTGGTGCTTTCATTATCAATGTGAATCTTGGTGTTCATGAAATTGAACCCATAATCAAGCATTTGATTTTTGATCCACAACACATGTCCACAACAATTAGCAGCAGCAACATACTCTACTTTAGTAGTGGAGTTGGCAACTATAGTTTTCTTTTTACATTGCCATGAAATCAACCTTTTGCCAAGAAATTAACAACCTCCTGTTGTGGATTTCCTGTCAAGGCTAGCTCCAGCATAATCACTATCAGAAAAGGCTTCCAAGTCAAATGGTGAATCTCTAGGATACCAAAGTCCCAATTTGGGCTGACCTTTCAAGTATCTAAAGATCCTCTTCACTGCATGAAGATGTAAGACTTTAGGAGTAACTTGGAACCTTGCACAAGCACAAACAGCAAACATTATGTCAGGCCTAGAAGCTGTTAAGTACATCAATGATCTAATCATTGATCTGTATAAATGAACATCCACATCCTCAGTTTCTTCATCCTTGAGAAATGCCTTATTAGTCTCTATTGGAGTGCTTGTTGTCTTTACTGAAAAGAAATCAAATTTCTTCAATATATCAGCCATATACTTGTCTTGGCTGATGAAAATTCCATCATATTTTTGCTTTACCTGCAACCCTAAGAAGAATGTGAGCTCTCCTATAGAACTCGTCTGGAATCTCTTGTGCATCATCTTCTTAAACTCAACACATAAAGACTTCTTTGTAGACCCAAATATGATATCATCAACATACACCTGCACTAACAGGATATCACCTTTGTCCTTCTTGATAAATAGAGTCTTATCTATAGTGCCTTTTCTAAATCTATTTTCTAATAAGTAGGTAGACAAGGCCTCATACCAAGCTCTAAGAGCTTGATGTAGACCATATAAAGCTTTTTCTACCTTATAAACTTTGTCAGAGAACTATAGATCTTCAAAACTAGGAGGTTGGCATACATACACCTCCTTTTCAATAGTACCATATAAAAAGGCACTCTTTACATCCATCTTATACACAATAAACCCCGTAAATGATGCATAGGCCAAAAATAACCTGATTGCTTCAATCCTAGCAACAGGAGCAAAAACCTCATCATAATTAATTCCTTCTTCTTGGGTGTAACCTTGTGCAACCAGTCTTACCTTGTTTCTAACTATTATCCCTCTCTTATCTTTCTTGTTTCTATAGACCCATTTTGTTCCAATGGCATGCTTGCCTTTGGGTAAATCAACCAATCTATAAACCTTCTGCAATCTAAATTGTAGCAACTCATCTTGCATTGCCTCTATGCAGCTTGGATCTATCAAAGCTTGAATCACCTTCTTGGGTTCTTTTTTAGAGAGAAAACAAGCAAATAAGCAGTTTTGATAATCTTTGTGATTTGTTCTTCTTTGCTTGTTAATGTAACTGACCATAGCATGTTCTTCAGAAATCTTGGTCATCCTCCTTGTTTAAGTAGCTGAATTTATGTCTCTAATGATCTGGTCTTTAGGATGATCCTTGTGAATTCTAGTTGTGGGAATAGGACTGACATTCATGGTTGTTTCCAAGTTGTTGAGGTCAGCCTCTACACCTACATCTTCATCATCATATATACCACTAAAGATACCAGTATTTAGAAGATTAGTAGTATCCTCTAAATCAGGCATAAGAGGATCAGTTGGAAGATCATCAGTAGTAACAAAACTTTGCCCAACAACACTAATAGATGGACTAACAATAGAAACTCTATTAGTGTTGTTAGCATAACCTTCCTTCTGTTGAACAAGCAAATTATCCAATTCATCTCTCTAATCCTGCACATTCTGGTCACCTTCTTTATTTGAAGCTCCTCCTTCCTTTTCTTGACCATTTCTTTCACCCTCATTTGCTGGTTCTTCAGTAGTCTTTTTACCAGCATCATCAGCAACTGCATCCTCTAAGCTCTATGGACTATCAAAAAGTAATGGTAGCAGAATATATTGTTGAGTAGGTACTGCATCAACATTATCTTTGATACTTGCATTCCTATTAGTTTGATTCCCTGTAGTAACTGGCTTATAATTCATAGAGTTTGTTAGTAAATCAATATCAAAGAGCCAATCTGGTCCACTTCCTGCAACATTGGGTTTGTTTTCAAGAAAGGTTATGTGCAGGTTCTCTTCTACTCTCCCAGTTCTAGTGTTAAATACCCTAAAAGCCTTGATATTTATAGAGTATCCAACCAAGAACCCCTCATCAGCCTTCCCATCAAATTTGCCTAGGGGATCTAAGGTATTAAGAATGGTCACAGGACACCCAAAAGGTCTCATAAAGCTTATACTAGGTGGTCTACCATGTAATAGTTCATAAGGTGTCTTGTTGTGAGGCTTGGTCACTAAAACCCTATTCTGAACATAACAAGCAGTATTAACTGCTTCAGCCCAAAATGTAGTAGGTAATAATGAATCTGCTAGCATAGTCCTAGCTACCTCTATTAGTGTCTTATTCTTTCTCTTAGCAACTCTATTTTGTTGTGGAATTCTGGCAACACTAAACTCCCTCTTAATCCCTTTCATCCCACAGAACTGATTCATGTCATTATTTTTAAACTCAGTTCCATTGTCACATCTGATGATTTTAACCTTATGATTTATTTGGTTTTCTATGCCAGTTATAAAAGTTTTAAGGATCCCACTAGTCTCATCCTTAGTGGCCAAAAAGAAAACCCAACTAAACCTACTAAAGTCATCAGTGACAACAAGGCAATATATCTTGTGATTGATACTCCTTACAAATGTTGGCCCAAATAAGTCCATGTGCAACATTTGTAAGGGTTGGCTGATAGAGCTCACAAGCTTGGTCTTACAAGAGGCTTTGTGTTGCTTTCCCTTCTGACAAGCAACACAAGTATGGTCATTTTCAAAAAGCTTTGAAGGCAAACCTCTTACAAGGTTTCCCCTCACAAGTTTGTTCATAGTTTTAAAGTTTATATGACCAAGCCTCCTATGCCATAAATTAGACTCATCTATTGTAGCCTTTGCAAATAAACAAGTCAAACCTCCTGAAGGAACAACATTCTTTAGATCAAAACTGTACATGTTGTTCTGTCTGGGAACTTTAAGCAAGACTTGACTTTCATCAAGTAGCTTAAAGTCAGGAGATAGAACAAGACATTCAGTCTCAGTGAAAAGAACACTGTTTTTCTTGTCACACATTTGTGAGACAGAGAAAAGGTTAAACTTAAGTTCCTTTACAAAGTATACATCTTCAAAGTCTAATTTCCCAGTCCTAATTTTACCTTTTCCAGTAATTTTACCTCCTTTAGGACTTCCTCCAAATGCAACAAATCCACCATCAATCTCTTGATAATCTGTAAGAAAGGACTTGTTTCCAGTCATATGCCTAGAGCATCCACTGTCAAAAATCCCTTGATCCTGTAAAGTATATTGTGGATTACCCTGCACTCAAAATAAGAGAATTAGTTTCTCTTGGGGACCCAAGCCATTACTGACTTGAGTCTGCCTTGTAGATCAACATAGTCAAATCTTTTAAGCATGTATGATCCACTGTCTTTGGAGATATGGTTAATAACATTTCTTGTTGGTCTTCAAATCCAGCATGCTAAGGAATTAACAACATTTTCCCCATTTCCCTCAGCATCACTAACTACTACTTTTGGCCCAGTAGTAGTTACATTATTAACCTTAGCAGTATTAATTTTTTTATTAAAATTAATGTTTGTAACTGCTGTTCTTTTGTTAATGGGCTTCCTTATTGGGGAATGTGCTTGAAAATAAGAGTAAGTTATGGGTAATGCATCATTCACTTTTGGTTTAGGGGTAGCAGTATTAACAGGCCTGGCAATAATAATTGATGTTGCTACTCTAGGAGAGCTTTGCTTAGCAGCATTAACTGGCACTTGTCCTAACTTTGTTGTAACTGCTGTTGGAACAAAATTCCTTTTAGGATGTGGGTGAGTCAATTTATTTTGGTGGTTCACCCTCTGAGCATTGTTCTATGCTGGTCTAATTTTCCTTTGACCAGTAACCCTTCCCTTATTATTCAACAATGGTTTTTTTTATCATTTTATTGTCATGAAAATCATAGTCTTTGATTAAATGGTTAAAACTCCCACATACAAAACAAGCTTTCTTTATAAACTCAAAACCATTTCCTAGTTTCTGAGTCATCATCCCATTCCAGTTTCTTCTATTACCCCTAGGACTTTGACTTTTCCTAGGATACTCTACTTGCTTATGTGTGTTTTCCTTATTAACAAATTTCACATTCTCACCAGATTTGACAAAATTAATTTTAGTAAACTTTAGTTTTGTCTGATCAGATTTAGGTCTAAATACCCCATCATTATCATTATCAGTGTCCCATTCTTCAATGATAGGAGCACTAGACCTAACAGTTTTAGGCTTTTCTACAATATCCTTACTAGTCTTAGATATACTAGTTTCATTTTCAGGCACACTAGTGGTGGTCTATCTCACTGCAGACTTAAAAACAGATTCATCTAACCTAGCAAAAGATAAGTCAGGTCTTGGGGGCATGTAGTTCCCAGTGTGGGGAGGGGGAACTGCATGAAACCGTTCACCTATTTTAAATCTATCATTTACTGGATTATCATCCACATCACTTTCTCTACTGTTAAACACACTATGAACCACTTCACTCTCATTCATATGAATATTATTCAATTCACTCTCATTCATTTGACCATCATAACCAAGACCAGTTTTGTCTTTAGCACTTATTTGACTATTAATCAGTTTAGTTAGATTCTTTGATGATTCTTCAAATTTTTCTAGTTTAAGTTTCAAATCATCTTTCTCTTTTAAAGCTTCTTCTAACTGATTTTTAAGGTCTTTGATAGAAATATCTTTCACTTGGACATCATACTTTAAAAATTCAATATTTTCTTCATAAACAGCTTCATTCTTTTCATGAACAACTATCCTAACTTCTAATGATTCTAATCCTATTTGATAACCTATTATTTCTAGATTAGATTTATTAAGAGCTTCACGCTATTGATCATACCGTTTTTAAAGAGCTTCATATGATTTTAAACAATCTTTAGAGCAAGTATGTACCTCAGAGTCTGAACTTAATGAACTTGATGAACCTTGAGATGTATAGGCCATTAGAGCAAAGTTTGTGAGGCCATCTTCAGCCTAAAAGCTCTAATCATAACCACCTATCCCATCTTGAACAACCAAGGCATTTGTAGTAGATGTATCCACTAGTGCATTTCTTCTTGGAGCATCTCTATTTCTATTCCCCTGATTCCTTGGTGCCCTGCATTCTCTAGCAAAATGACCTCTCCTATGGTAGTTGTAGCAATCAACCTTTTTCCTGTTAAAGCCAATAGTCTCTTTGTCATTTAAATCCATCTTCCTTCATGTTTTCTTTATGAACCTCTTAAATCTCATGGTAAGCATTGCCACTTGCCATTTGAGAGCTATTTCTTCAAGATCATCAGCATCAATCTGTTCCAAATCTTCATTGTCCAACTGTGGGGCATTGGATTGGTTAGCAAAGAAAGAAAACATGGCATCATCAGCATATGATGCAGTAGAAGCTTGATCCTTAGATCTAGCAATAGAAACACTATGAGCAGTATTAACTAATTCATTAGTGTTGTTGGAGTTATCAAAGGAAACAAAGGCCACATAGTGAGAATTTGAGCTTGAACTTGTTTGGCCTTTGATCTCAGATTCATACACTTTCAGATTATTATACAAATCATCCATGCTCAATGTGTCAAGATCAGATTTGTTTCTCATGATTAAAGCAATATTGTTCCAAGCTGATGGTAAACTTCTCAACAACTTTAGATTTGCATCCTCTTGAGAGATAACTTCACCATGGATTTCAAGTTGACTAATGAGCTTTTTGAAACCTATCATAGGTTTTATCCAGTCCTTCTTGACTTGATGCAATAAAGTTTTCATAATTCTGCTTGAGAATGGTCTTCTGCATCTTCTTTGATTCCTTGTTGCCTCCAAACCTATTCTTGATAGCTTCCCATATGGACTTTGTATCCTTGCAGGCATGAAACTTCAGTAGGTGCTCATCAGGAATGGCTAGCATAAGAGTGCTTTTTGCTTTTAGTTCATTTTTCCTTGCTAGCTTTTGTTCAGCAGTTTTAGGAGGAATAGGACCTTCAGCACCAGCACTAGCTGATGCAACTGGTGAAACTGGATCACCATTTACTATTATCTCCCAAAGGGCATGATTAGTGAAAGTAAGGTATTGTTCCATCCTCATGCTCCATAGATCATACTCCCCAGTTTTAAGTACTGGAAGTTTTAGTGCAGACACCATTTGGGAAGTTTCTGATTGTGACTCCATCTTTTCTTTGACTACCAGATCTTAAGTAGGGTTTAGAGTTCTTCTTATTCAAAGTTTCTCAACAAGCACTGATACCACTTGTTGATCCCTTCTGAATAGATCTTGATCTCCTTTAGCTTGTATAAAGGTTAGTAACCTTGGATAAATCCAAAACTACTAAGACGGAAACTTTATGAGATAACTTAAAGTTTATGCGGAATCTAGACTTTAAGCAGTAAGAAGATTAACAAATGAACACACAAATGTAAACCAAACTTGTTTCCTCAATATAAAACGATCACTCTGAATATTGATAGGGTTACAAAATAACCTTGAAGCTGCTAACTATATTTGCTATGAAAACTATATAAAACTTATATTTAGATCTATGTCGTAGGGTTCCTTTTATACACCAAGGAAACCCTAATGGGCTTACAAAATGCGTATACTAATCAATGCATATCTATTCCTAATATATCTCATGCATATCACTTTAGCAGTACTAACTATTATCACTAATAGTACTAACACTTTGTACTGGTAGCACTAACTATTAAACTAACAGTACTAATAACTTAGACTATTTTCTCTAATCTTCAGCAGCAACACAAACTTGAACCAGCAGCATTAAGTTGTAGAAGCCTCTAATTCCCAACACAAACCATTAAAAATAACCTTTTCCTGGAAAAAGTAATGTTTTGCACAATTAAGAATCCGGTGTAATGTTTCGCAAACTTAAACCTGTGTAATGTTTCGCAGACTTAAATCTGTGTAATTTTTCGCACAAATGTTTCAGTATAATATTTCGCACGAATAAAATAGTGTAATATTTCGCACAAACAGATTTTGTAATATTTCGCACAACTTGTTTCGCACAAACAAAGACCTGTAATATTTCCCACCATTTGTTTCGCACAATAGGCCTGTAATATTTCACTGAGTTTTGTTTCACACATATTACTTATTTTACACGAATAAACCTGTAAACCTGTAATATTGCGCAGAAACGTATTTCGTACAAACGTAACCTGTAATATTTAGCAGTAAAACGTATTCCGCTGGATTCAAGTAAACATGTTTCGCAGAAACGAGCGTCGAACCAAATACACAAAAATCACCTAAAAACCCACCCTTTTAAACGTTTTTTCTTGATTATTTTTTTACAACTAAGTATCCTAAGCCTAGATCTTGCATAAGACATCAACTTTATGGTTTTTAACACCTAAATCTTATGTTTTTAAAATTTCGAACGCGTGAGGCTTAGAACACAAAAATGATTGTTTTCAAGATCAAAATGCACACAAACTCACGATATCACCCCATGGCGAATGATACCAATTGTAGGATATAAAATCACATAAACCAAGAGAGAAGTAAAGAGAAAATCTAGAGAGAGAAAGAGGAGTTAATTGATCACTTAGAGAGAGAAACATGTAATATGATAAATATCCAAATGACCAACACCTTCTCTATGGAAGGAGAGGGTATTATACAAGGTTGGGGTGTGGTCAACATAAGGTCTCCTTATGTTGACCCGATTAGCTTACTTTTACACACCGATTGACTACGAGCTACGATATTACAATATTGGAAGTGACCGAGACTTTTCTTGATTCCTAACACCCCATTACCAGTTATATATGTTTTTTTTGTTAATAATGTTGAGGTAACCTAATGGTTTTGGTGTGCACAAGGATTTAGAGGAGTTCTTAATGAATGATGATTTAATGGCGACATTAGAGATTTTTTAGAGCATAATGATCTATTGTCGATAATGAAATGGACCCATTTAGAGCACTTTCAAATTTAGAAGAGGAAATGGGCATAGGTTTATATGATTTTAATGACGAGTTCGAAAATCTTTTGGAAGATCCAACTCCTATAGTGGCACACAATGGGGTAAATTTTTTACCATTAATACCTCAATTCTTTGAAGCTAGTAGTCGAATACATAGAGAAAATCCTTACAATTTGAAAGTAACATGTAAAATATGATTTGTGAACTTCTATGCCTACATAGATTCTAATTCTCCCTTGATGTGTGGTTGATTGCAAACTAAAGTTTTACAACCCTCCTAGGCAGTGTACCTAACCGTTATAGTGTAGTATAGGCAAGACTCAAGGGGTTATTATCGTTCTCTAGAGGAATAGTTTGGGTAGGCTCGAATCGTATGGTTACTAAGGTCTAAAGGTTGAGAGAAGAGTATTTTTGTATTTTTATATTTTATGAAAGCAGGTAAAATCTCAGGTTTTGAAGGGGGTTTGTTTTAAACTAATTAAACTACTCCTAATTCTAATCTAATTGCAAGAAAAGTAAAGGTTGAGGAAAAATTCTTCTGGTTAAACAAATGTGTTTACCTAATCATGCACTACTCCCTAGTTGTCGTCTCTTGTTTTATTACTCGTTGATGTGTCGTTTAGTAATTTATCAAGTTTTACTATTTATATTTTACCGACTTTACCTATTAACTAACACTAAGGGCAGTGTACCTGATCAGTTGTGGGTTCGTTGGTAAGTAGGGCGTCGATCACTAAGAGTGAGCATTAATGCTTAAGTCTATCAGTATTTTAGTTATCTAGGTTAGTTCTAATTAATTCTAATTAAACTTAATTAAACCTAAACTAGTGTAAAGGGAGGTTTTCAGCCTGAGAGACTGGCACGAGTTTTGGTTTAATTTAAGCTAAATGAGACAAGGGATATACACAAGCAGATAAACAAATGATAAAGAAGTGGTCAAGCACTAATGTAAGGAAAATGTATTAGCCAGTTTAATCTAATAAAATGTAGGGATTGTTTATGAGTGAAATGATTATATTACTTCGTTGGTGCTATATCATTCCTAAGCTTATGTGGGTCTTCTCCCTAAACTCTATGTTTATTTTTCAGTTAATCCTGTCACAATTAACCAAACCCGCATAAAGCTTACACCATTGATTATAATCTATCTAGGAGACGACATTGGTGAATATCAAAACCTAGCTCATCGAGGCTTTACCCACTTATGTCTAATCATTATCTATATGCTGGTAGTCTACGGTCCGAGCACTTACCCAAGGAAAACAAAACGTTATGTGTAATCCTAAGTCACCACTTAGTCTACCTATTCACTTAACCAAGGGAAGAACATAGGCATAAATTTGTAGTCCTATTAATTCAGAGTCACATAGATAAGTTGTACGTAATATTTATCCCAGACTCTAGTTCACGCACGCAATCCTAGATCCAGTTGAATGACAAATAAAACATAATCGAAACATAAATAGATATGAAGTGATAAACATAATCAACATGCAACGAATAAGTAAACAATCGATATAAACAAAACCAAACATTTTATTATCATAAACATGCTAATACCTAAAGGTATTAGCCCATAGTCATTGTAACAATACACAATATCATAGACGAACGATTAATATAAATAAACGTTATGTTAACCGAACGCTTATAGCAGAGTATAGAGATTACAAAAGTTTTCCTATTGAATTGAGGCACTTGTAGGACCTTCTTGGCTTCTAAAATCGTATGTAGATCGTACTTGGTGGTCCTTGCATACTGAAAACCAAGTTTTAGGTTTTCTATTTATAAGCTCTGAAAACAGGTTGATACGTCGTATTGAAGGGATCCGATATGGCGTATTGGGATAACTTGGAGTGGGCTCCAAGATTATTATATTTTGGAATACTCATAAACCGCCACTGAATACGACGTATTGGATGGAAATCGTGCTTCTTTAGAATGTTGACCAAAGTATCTTATACGGCGTATCTATTGATGTGGATACGGCATTTTCTTCAAAGTCAAGCAATGGTCTTGATCTTGTCTGTCTTGGGAAATAACGTATCCATCTAGAATGCTATGTTGTATTCTTTAGATTTAGTAAACTTTCTCGATCTTCATCATTTATGATCCAAAACACGCTCTTTTCTCTATCTTTCGCCAAATGCTCTATAATAACTGAGATTTACATAAATAAGTGATTAAGTATCAAATCTTATATAAAACAATACAAAACGAGCAATATAAATGGGATAAATGATGCCAATAATGTGACGTTATTTGATGTCATCAAATATCCTCCTACTTGAATCCTACTTGTCCTCAAGTAGACTTTAAAATTATCTTGTAAAACCAAACACCTCACGAAATAGGAAACAAAATCACTCAAATCGCTCAGCTAATCTACGTGGTAACATTTAGTAGTTCACTCAATTACTCGGTTGTGATGAGTATTCTATCATAAGCTTGGCGAGGATACACATCTCCACCACTAAAGCTAAGGAGTAACCAGTCTAAAAAGTAAATTGGGTGAATATGATACGGCTTAAGTGTTGGTCATTCTTTTCAATCTCTATCGATACCAATATTCCTGAAAAGGCGACAAAACCACAAATGCACACCCAAATCCATGACTGCGACACTTGTGATTGCTCACTCCTTAACTCGAATAAGCTAAAGAATAGGATTAAGTAATCTTTACCAACGGTAATACACCAACAAGGGCGACAAAACCACACATGCAATTCAAATCCATGAATGAGACATATGTAATTGCTCACTCCCTCATTCGAGCAAACCAAATGTTAGGATGAAGAACGATATAGGGTAGGGATTAGGCATGAGAAATATTTATAATTGGTGTAAAAATAAAATAACAAAACAAATAGAGTAAGTTCAGCTAATAAACAAAAATGTTGCTAGCTACTTTCCCGACCATAACCTTAAAAAAGACACAAATCATAGACTAACTCACGCTTTAACATGGAAAGACATGCTTTTTTGATAGCCACGAGTTAGACTCAAAGATGTCTTTAATCATCCATAAAAATAAACCTAGGGCGTTCCCGTAATGACTAACTCCCGATCATCCATAATATAGTACAACAATAGTGGAGATATTTACCACTTGATTCAAAAAAATACATAGTTGGTTAATTTTACGACCAACTTCTAAATAATATACAACAAAACTTTATATCGTTGGTTTATAATACGCACCAACGAATAATCGATCATCTCAAAAAAATAAAATCGGTTAAGTTTAGACGAACCGATTATCTCACAATCCTTGCCTCTTTTTTTCTCTCTTACATTTTTTTGTATTTTTCTATTTTTTCAATTTTTTTAAACAAAACCAAGAAAACAAAATAAACGTGTCACCACTTCACGATCATAATAAATCTGGATAATAATTCCATAACGCTCATGTCTCAGAAATAAAAATAATAGTGAAAGTAGTAAACACACAAAAAATAAAAATAACTACTTTCACATTCCCATTGTGATGTGCAATTCCTGACCTAACCAAAGATAAGAAATACGCACACGAACACATAAAATACATACTTTTACACAAAATCAACTAGCAACCAACCAAGGACTTATTCTATTAGGGTAGGCTAAGGTGTAAATATGTAACGAAATAATTTTTAATGGTGGAATAAACGAAAGGAATGGCTCAGAAGGTTTTTCTAGAGGTATCTTACTCTAAAGATGAGAGTAAACAAGGGGTTTTTCACGGGGGTTAACTAACCAGTGTGGTTAGTTAATAACACATAATGTTTGTAAATGGAATAGGCTTTTTGGGTTAATCATAGAAATTTACCAATCTGGACAAGTTACTCCAAAATACTTTTTATTGTGGTCTCGAATAGTATACCAAGCCAAGTTCTAAAGTTAACTGCAATCACCGGCACACTCATATATTTGTGGAATTTTTGGGTAAAATGGGGAAACGGAATAGGCTTAATCCTCACAATATGGAAATAAGGATTATATGTGTAGGTCATGCAACTAATAATCTCACAAAAACATGCTAAAATTTTAAAATTTAAGCATAATTAGGCATATTATTGTGAAAATAAGGACAAGTAGTGTTCTAATTCTCCTCCCCCCACTTGAGATATACAACGCCCACGTTGTATAAATATAAAATGAAAAACAAGAAATATAAAGAATTAGAACAAAAAACTCCCCTGAAATTTGCTCGGTATAATCCTCCATGTATAGTTTATGAGTAACTTTTTGTGTTTTGTAGCCAGAGGCGTCTGAATACAAACATAACTACAACACATAGAATACCAGAATATATTCATACCACTACATTCGTCAATCACGATCAGTATTTCTCTATTTTAAGATAAGAAAAATCACAGCAATGTCATCTCCTAATAATCGTTGGTTAGAAAATAAAAATAAAAACAAAACCTATAGAGGAGGGTTGATATGCCATATCCATTGGATTAGATATGTCGTATTGAAGCCTGTAAGAAAAATAAACCAAATACGGGTTAGAGGTCAAATACGCTGTATTCATAAAATTTGAATACGCCGTATTGAAAAGTCTGACATAAAGCTCAAAGTACTGGAAAATAATAAAGAAAATGTCCAGGTTAGTTAATACGCCGTATCCATAGGGTTGGATACGCCGTGTATCGACATCCTGGGAAGATAGACTCTAAACAAAAATTAAAATTATATTCCGGGTTGTCTCCTGGCAAGCACTTTTGTTTACATAAAAGTCTTTAAGTTAGACTTTCTTCAGCTTCACGTCTCTGACACGAACTCGAGAACTTCTTCCTCTTCATTATCAATGTTACCTTCGTAGTATTTCTTTAAGCGTTGTCCATTGACTTTGAAACTAAACCCATTCTTATCAGTAATTTCTATAGCCCCATATGGATATACCGTCTTAACTATATTTGGCCCGTACCATTTTTAATTAAGCTTACCTGGGTACATTTTTAAGTGAGAGTTATATAATAGGACTTTGTCTCCTACCTTAAAATCCTTGTCACCACAAAGTCTAGAATCATGCCACTTCTTAGTTCGTTCTTTGTAAATTCTAGTATTCTCATACGCCCCATATCTTAATTCCGCTAACTCATTAAGTTGCATAAAACGATTTTTTCTAGCGATTGTCAAGTCCATATTACATTGCTTTAATGCCCAATATGCTTTATGCTTAACTTCTACGGGTAAATGACATGCTTTTCCATAAACTAATCTGAAAGGTGTACATCTTGTTGGAGTCTTGTAAGCCGTTTTGAAGGCCCATAATGCATCATTAAGTTTTTTTGACCAATCCTTAAGATTACACCCCACTGATCTCTCTAGAATACGTTTAATAACCTTGTTAGTCACTTCAGTTTATCCATTAGATTGAGGGTGATATGCAGTGGATAATCTATGAGTCACACCATATTTTTGCAAATCCATTTCAAGCTGACAATTGCAAAAATGTATGCCCCTATCACTAATCAAAGACTTAGGAACCCCAAATCTAGTAAATAGTCCCCTTAGAAATTTAACCACCACTCGAGCATCATTAGTTGGTAATACTTGAGCTTCAACCCATTTAGACACATAATCAATAGCTACTAATATATACTTATTACCTCTTGAATCAGGAAATGGTCCCATAAAATCTAACCCCCCAAACATCAAAGACTTCACACACCTGAATATTATTTTGGGGTATTTCGCTTCTTGATGAAATATTTCCTGATATTTGGCATGCATCGCATTTCATTATGTATTCTCTACCATCTTTAAAAATACTAGGCCAATAAAATCCAGATTCACCTTCCTTGTTGTAACAGAAGCATTTTGGTGTCCCCCAGTTGGTCCCGAATGATAATGCGCTAAAATTTCAAAGATTCCACTCTCGGCCACACATCTTCTTATTATATTATTGGAATATAATTTAAATTCATAAGGTTCATCCCATAAATAACTCTTGACTTGAGAATAAAACCTTTTTTCTTTTTTCGGATGTCCATTTTGGCGAAACAACCTTTCCGACAATAAAGTTGACAAAATACGCATACCAAGGTTCATCGTTATTAAACTTAGTTTTTAACATCATCAAATGCTCGTCAGGGAATTCATCAGCTATTTCCCTTTCAGTCAACATCTCCATTTGAGGATTTTTTTTTAACCTAGATAAATGATCTGCGGCTAAATTTTCGGCCCCTTTCTTATCTTTAATTTCAATTAAATCCTTGTAGTAGCAGCACCCATCGTATAAACCTAGGTTTAGCATCCTGTTTACTAAACAAGTACTTCAAAGTAATGTTTTGCTAGTGTAATAGATTGGCTTAAACTTTCCATCTATTTGTAGTCCTAATACATGCCCAACAGCAAAGTCACTAGCATCGCACATTAATTCAAAAGGCGAATTCCAATCAGGAGATATTATAATAGGCGCAGTGGTTAATTTTTCTTTTAAAATATTAAATGCCTTTTTGCAATCATCAGAAAAATCAAATTTTGCGTCTTTTAATAAAAGTTGAGTCATGGGTCTCGATATCATAGAAAATTATTTAATAAATCTACGATAAAAACCCGCATGTCCTAGGAAACTTCTAACACCTTTTACGTTCGTTGAGCACAAGATTAGTTTCTTCACACCGAGCAAGCATTTTATCTAAATTGGTAAGACAACTATTAAAAGAGTTACCGAATACAAAGAAATCATACATAATTACTTCCATAAAATCTTCCACCATGTCTTGGAAGATTGTCGTCATGCATCTTTGAAAGGTTGCAGGTGCGTTGCACAAACCAAACGGCATCCTTCTATAAGCAAATGTTCCATAAGGGCAAGTGAACGTCTTCTTTTCTTAATCTTTAGGTGCAATTGGAATCTGGAAAAATCTTGAAAAGCCATCAAGAAAACAGTAATATTCATTTCTAGATAAACTATCTAACATTTGGTTAATAAGTGGAAGAGGGAACTGATCCTTTCGGGTGGCACCATTAAGTTTATGATAGTCAATACGAACTCACCATCCTGTAACCGTTCGTAAAGGAATCAGCTCATTATTATCGTTTAAAACTACAGTCATTCTCCCTTTCTTTAGAACAACATGAATAGGGTTGACCCATGAGCTGTCCGAGATAGGATAAATTAATTATGAATCAAGCAACTTAACAATTTCATTTTTTTACCACATCTTGAACTTTAGGATTCAAACGCCTTTGGGGTTGAATAACTTGTTTAAAATTTTCTTCCATCAGGATTTTATGTGTGAAGAATGATGGACTTATTCCTTTAATATCAGACATCTTCCAAGCTATTGCTCCCCTATGCTTTTCCAATACTTGCAAGAGCAATCTTTTCTCTTTTTCGGATAATTTAGACAAGATAATTACAGGAAAACTTTCATTATTATGTAAATATGCATATTCTAAATGAGAAGGAAAATCTTTTAGTTCTTGTTTCTTTTCCTCACTCTCATTAGCACTGGCCGAATAAAGATGTTCATTACTAATATTTTTAACACCGTCGTTTTCCTGACCATGAGAATGCGTCGTATTTACATTATCGATACGTCGTATTAACTTATTTATTTCGGAATCCTCAACAAATTCATTTACTATAGAAATATAAATTTCTTGATCTGATTGTGTAATAGTTTTTTTCCAGATTATTAAGTAAAAATGAATCTAATTGATCATTCTCTAATAATACCTGGGTCTCCTCATTAATAGTTTCATCAAGATTATCAATCCTATAGCATTTATCATCCTCGGTAGAAGGTTTTTTCATTGATTGTTCCATATTAAAAACTACTTCATCATCACCTACCTTAAGTGTTATTTTTTTATTAAATACATCAATGATAGCGCGGGCAATGGCCAAAAAATGTCTCCCTAAAATTATCAGAATTCTAGAGTCTTCTAACATGTCTAAATAACAAAATCAATAGGCAAGACAAATTTATCGACCTTTATAAGGACATTTTCTATTATTCCTCTAAGATATTGAATTGACCTATCTGTTAGTTCTAAGCTTATCCTGATTGGTTTTGGTTCTCTTAAACCTAATTTTTAATACATCGTATAGGGCATTAAACTTATACTAGCTCTTAGATCTACTAATGCATTATCAATATGTAAATTACTGATTTGACAAGGAATAGTAAAACTCCCTGGGTCTTTTTCATGTGATGGTAGTTTGTTTAGCAGAACGGCCAAGCATCTCTCATTCATCGTTATCGTACAAGCTTCTTCAAGTCTGGATTTGTTCGTCAACAATTTTTTTAGATATTTAGCGTACTTCGGCATTTGCACTAAGGCTTCGATAAATGGGATATTGATATGGAGTTGTTTTAGATTCTCTAAAAACATCCGTTGATGTGCTTCTTCCTTTTCCTTTCTCAGCCGCTTAAGGAAAGGAACTAATGATTTTTATAGCTCTATTGATGGTTGGATAATTCGTTCTTGAGCTTTTGGGGATTCATTTTCCACAACAACTTCTCATGGATTTTCTGGCTTATCATATTGTAGTCCAGAAGGCTCATTATGGTTATTGCTAGCTTTGTTGATTTCATTATCGTAAGTAACCCCAGATGTCATTTTTCCTCCTCTAGTTGTCACTCATTTAGCTTCGTGCTTTGAAAACAAAACTTTATTCATTACCGTTTATAACTCGTTCACCTTGATTTCAGCTCACTTAATAAGTTGTTATGCTCTTTTAATAAAATCTCGTTGGAAGTTCTGAATTCTTTAATGAATATCTCCATCTCCTCATGTCCTCGCTTCCCTTCATTTATGAATTTAGCCAACATTTCATCCATAGTCAACTTCCTTTCAGGATAAGCGAACTAGTAAGGAGGGAATCTAAACACGGTCCCTAAAACAAAAGACATAATTTGAAGTAGAATTATTCTAGAAAATGAAAGGAAAAATCTAATTTAAGACTGTTGTTGTATCAGATGATCAATACGCCGTATTTAGTAAATAGAATATCCCGTAGTGATGTTTGATGTCGAATACGCTGTATAGATTTTGATAGTGGAAATGTCGTATCCAGAGATATGAATACGTCGTATCGGGTATTCAAACAGAAGAAAAACAGCAAAAATTAATAATGCAGAAAAACAAACAAACACACAAATATGCAAAATAATACAAAAGCATAATTAACACACTAAAACACAATCGAAACATAAACAGATATGAAGTAATAAACATAATCAACATGCAACGAATAAGTAAACAATCAATATAAACAAAACCAAACATTGAATTATCATAAACATGGCTAATACCTAAAGGTATTAGCTCATAGTCATTGTAACAATAAACAGTATCATAGACGAACGATTAATATAAACAAACGTTATGCTAACTGACCATTTATAGCGGAGTATAGAGATTACAAGAGTTTTTCTATTGAATTGAGGCACTTGCAGGAACTTCTTGGCATCTAAAATCGTCTGTAGATCGTACTTAGTGGTCCTTGCATACTAAAAACCGAGTTTTAGGTTTTCTATTTATAAGCTCTGAAAACAGGTTGATATGCCGTATTGGAGGGATCCGATACGGCGTATTGGGATAACTTAGAGTGGGCTCCACGATTATTATAATCTGGAATATTCATAAACCGCCACCGGATACGGCGTATAGGAGATTCTGGATACGCCGTATTGGATAGAAATCGTGCTTCTTCAGAATGTTGACCAAAGTATCTTATACGGCGTACCTGCTGATGTGGATACGGAGTATTCTTCAAAGTCAGGCAATGGTCTTGATCTTGTCTAAGTCTTGTGAAATAACGTATTCGTATAGAACGATACATTGCATTCTTCAGATTTAGTAGACTTTCTTGATCTTCAACATTTATGATCCAAAACAAGCACTTTTCTCCATCTTTCGCCAAATGCTCGATAATAACTGAGATTTACATAAATAGGCGATTAAGTATCAAATCTTATATAAAACAATACAAAACGAGCAATATAAACCGAATAATTGATGCCAATAATATGACGTTATTTGATGTCATCAAATATCCCCCCACTTGAATCCTACTTGTCCTCAAGTAGACTTTAGAAAATTATCTTGTAAAACCAAACACCTCACGAAATAGGAAACAAAATCACTCAAATCGCTCAGCTAATCTACGTGGTAACATTTAGTAGTTCACTCAATTGCTCGGTTGTGATGAGTATTCTATCATAAAGCGTTGCGGCAGAGAACACATATCCACCACTAAAGCCTAAAGGAGTACCATTCTAAATTGTAAAATTGGTGAATATGATAAGGCCTAAGTTTTGGTCATCTCTTTTCAATCTCTATTATCGATATAGCAGAAATTCCAGAAAAGGCCTACAAATACCAAAATGCATCACCCAAATCCATGATCGCGACACTTGTGATTACTCACTCCTTAACTCGAATAAGCTAAAGAATAGGATTAAGTAATCTTTACCAACGGTAATACACTAACAAGGGTGACAAAACCACACACATACATTCAAATCCACGAATGAGACATATGTGATTGCTCACTCCCTCATTCGAGCAAACCAAAGTTTAAGATGAAGAACGATATAGGGTAGGGATTAGGCATGGGAAAAATTTATAATTGGTGTAAAAATAAAATAACAAAACAAATAGAGTAAGTTCAGCTAATAAACAAAAATGTTGCTAGCTACTTTCCCGACCATAACCTTAAAAAAGACACAAATCATAGACTAACTCACGCTTTAACATGGAAAGACATGCTTTTTTGATAGCCACGAGTTAGACTCAAAGATGTCTTTAATCATCCATAAAAATAAACCTAAGGCGTTCCCGTAATGACTAACTCCCGATCACCCATAATAGTAGACAACAATAGTGGAGATATTTACCACTTGATTTAAAAAAATACATAGTTGGTTAATTTTACGACCAACTTCTAAATAATATACAACAAAACTTTATATCGTTGGTTTATAATACGCACCAACGAATAATCGATCATCTCATAAATAATAAAATCGATTAAGTTTAGACGAACCGATTATCTCACAATCCTCTCCTTTTTTTCTCTCTTACATTTTTTTGTATTTTTCTATTTTTTCAATTTTTTTAAACAAAACCAAGAAAACAAAATAAACGTGTCACCACTTCACGATCATAATAAATCTGGATAATAATTCCATAACGCTCATGTCTCAGAAATAAAAATAATAGTGAAAGTAGTAAACACACGAAAAATAATAAAACAACTACTTTCACATTCCATTCGTGATGTGTCAATTCCTGAACCTATACCGAAAGATAAGAAATACGCACAAACACATAAAAAACATTTACACTTATTACTCACACAAAAATCATCTAGCAACCATCCAAGACCTATTCTATTAGGGTAGGCTACGGTTGTAAATATGTAACGAAATAATTTTTAATTGTGCGGAATAAAAACGAAAGGAATGGCACAGAAGGGTTTTTCTAGAGTAATCTTACCTAAGAATGAGAGTAAACAAGGGTTTTTCACGAGGGTTTAACTAACCAGTGTGTTAGTTAATAACACATAATGTTTTTAAATGGTATAGGATTTTTGGTGTTAATCATAGAATTTTACCACTCTGTGACACGTTACACCAAAATACTTATATTGTGGTCTCGAAAAGTTATACCAAGTCAAGTTCTTAAAGTTTTACTACAATCATAAACTCCCCACACACTCATATATTTGTGAATTTTTGGGTAAAATGGGGGAAACAAAATAGGCTTAATCCTCACAATATGGAAATAAGGGTTATGTGTGCGGGTCATGCAACTAATTATCTTACAAAAACATGCTAAAAAATTTAAAATTTAGACATAAACTAGGCATATTCTTGTGAAAATAAGGACAAGTAGCGTTCTATTTCTCCTCCCCCCACTTGAGATATACAACGCCCACGTTGTATAAATATAACATGAAAAACAGTAAATATAAAGAATTAGAATGAAAACTCCTCTAGGATTTGCTCGGTATGATCCTCCATGTATAGTTTATGAGCAACATTTTGTGTTTTGTAGCCAGAGGCGTCTGTATACAAACATGACTACAACACATAGAATACCATAATATATTCATACCACTACATTCGTCAATCACGATTAGTATTTCTCTATTTTAAGATAAGAAAAATCATAGCAATGGCATCTCCTAATAATCGTTGGTTAGAAACAATCAACAATAAAACAAAACTAAAGAGGAGGGTCGATACGCCATATCAATTGATTAGAATATGTCCTTTATTGAAGCATGTAAGAAAAATAAACCAAATACGGGTTAGAGGTCAAATACACTGTATTCAGAAATTTGAATACGCCGTATTGAAAAGTCTGACATAAAGCTAAAAGTACTGGAAAATAATAAAGAAAACATCCAGGTTAGTCAATACGTCATATCCATAGGGTTAGATACGCTGTGTATCGACATCCTGGGAAGATAGACTCTAAACGAAAATTGAAATTACATTCCGGGTTGTCTCCCGGCAAGCACTTTTGTTTACAGAAAAGTCTTTAAGTTAGACTTTCTTCAGCTTCACGTCTCTGACACGAACTCGAGAACTTCTTCCTCTTCATTATCAATGTTACCTTCGTAGTATTTCTTTAAGCGTTGTCCATTGACTTTGAAACTAAACCCATTCTTGTCAGTAATTTTTATAGCCCTATATGGATATACCGTCTTAACTATATTTGGCCTGTACCATTTTTAATTAAGCTTACCTGGGTACATGTTTAAGTGACAGTTATATAATAGGACTTTGTCTCCTACCTTAAAATCCTTGTCACCACAAAGTCTAGAATCTTGCCACTTCTTAGTTCGTTCTTTGTAAATTCTAGTATTCTCATACGCCCCATATCTTAATTCCACTAACTCATTAAGTTGCATAAAATGATTTTTTTCTAGCGATTGTCAAGTCCATATTACATTGCTTTAATGCCCAATATGCTTTATGCTTAACTTCTACCGGTAAATGACACGCTTTTCCATAAACTAATCTGAAAGGTGTACATCTTGTTGGAGTCTTGTAAGCCATTCTGAAGGCCCATAATGCATCGTTAAGTTTTTCTTACCAATCCTTAGGATTACACCGAACTGATCTCTCTAGAATACGTTAAATAACCTTGTTAGTCACTTTAGTTTGTCCATTAGATTGAGGGTGATACGCAGTGGATAATCTATGAGTCACATCATATTTTTGCAAATCCCTTTCAAGCTGACAATTACAAAAATGTGTGCCCCTATCACTAATCAAAGACTTAGGAACCTCAAACCTAGCAAATAGTCCCCTTAGAAATTTAACCGCCACTCGAGCATCATTAGTTGGTAATGCTTGAGCTCCAACCCATTTAGACACATAATTAATAGCTACTAATATATACTTATTACCTCTTGAATCAGGAAATGGTCCCATAAAATCTAACCCCCCAAACATCAAAGACTTCACACACCTGAATATTATTTTGGGGTATTTCGCTTCTTGATGAAATATTTCCTGATCTTTGGCATGCATCGCATTTCATCATGTATTCTCTACCATCTTTAAAAATACTAAGCAAATAAAATCCAGATTCATAGACCTTCCTTGCTGTAACAGAAGCATTTTGGTGTCCCCTAGTTGGTCCCGAATAACAATGCGCTAAAATTTCAAAGATTCCACTCCCTGCCACACATCTTCTTATTATATTATTGGAACATAATTTAAATGCATAAGGTTCATCCTATAAATAACTCTTGACTTGAGAATAAAACCTTTTTTCTTTTTTCGGATGTTTATTTTGGCGAAACAACCTTTCTGACAATAAAGTTGACAAAGTTTCTATTTTATTTTATACCAATTACCAAAGTTCATCGCTATTAAACTTAGTTTTTAACATCATCAAATGCTCGTCAGGGAATTCATCAGCTATTTCCCTTTCAGTCAACATCTCCATTTGAGGATTTTTTTTAACCTGGACAAATGATCTGCGACTAAATTTTCGGCCCCTTTCTTATCTTTAATTTCAATTAAATCCTTGTAGTAGCATCACCCATCGTATAAACCTAGGTTTAGCATCTGTTACTAAACAAGTACTTCAAAGTAAATGATCAAATCAGACCATAATTTATAAAAAAATAAATAAGACGAAATTTATCCAAAAGAGAAAACAACTGCAAAGAAGGTTTCTTTTTCAGTATGTAAAAAATATCTCTTGATCATTATTAATGTTTTCTAGTGTAATAAGATTTGGCTTAAAACTTTCCATCTATTGTATTCCCTAATCTACCAGGCCCAACAGTCAAAAGTCACTATCATCGCACATTAATTCCCAAAAGGCTGAATTCCAATCAAGGAGATATTATAATAAGGACGCAGTGGTAATTTTCTTTAAAATATAAATGCCTTTTTTGCAATCATCAAAAAATCAAATTTTTTGCGTCTTACTTAATAAAAGTATGAGTCAAAGGGTCTCTGAGTATCATAGAAAAGTATTTAATAAATCTACGATAAAAACCCGCATGTCCTAGGAAACTTCTAACACCTTTTACGTTCGTTGAGCACAAGATTAGTTTCTTCACACCGAGCAAGCATTTTATCTAAATTGGTAAGATAACTATTAAAAGAGTTACCGAATGCAGAGAAATCATCCATGAATACTTCCATAAAATCTTCCACCATGTCTTGGAAGATTATCGTCATGCATCTTTGAAAGGTTGCAGGTGCGTTGTACAAACCAAACGGCATCCTTCTATCAGCAAACGTTCTGTAAGGGCAAGTGAACATTTTTTTTTCTTGATCTTTTGGTGCAACTAGAATCTAGAAAAACCCTAAAAACCATCAAGAAAACAGTAATATTCATTTCCAGATAAACGTTCTAACATTTGGTTAATAAATGGAAGAGGGAAATGATCCTTTCGGGTGGCACCATTAAGTTTATGAATATTTATAACGAACTCACCACCGTACACCGACACGTAAAGGAATCAGCTCATAATTATCTTTTAAAACTACAGTCATTATCCTTTCTTAGAACAACATGAATTAGGGTTTACCCATGATCTATCCGAGATATGGATAAAATAATTATTGAATCAAGTTAAAAAAAAACTAACCAAATTTCATTTTTAACACATCTTGGACTTTAGGATTCAAATGCCTTTGGGGTTGAATAACTGGTTTAAAATCATCTTCCATCAGGATTTTTAAGTGTGAAATAATTATGGACAAATTCCTTTAATACAGACAATCTACCAAGCTAATTACTCCCCTATGCTTATCCAATACTTTGGCAAGGAGCAATCTTTTCTCTTTTCCGGATAATTTAGACAAGATAATCCTATAGACATCTTCAATTATTATGTAAATAGCATATTCAAAATGAGGAAGGAAAATCTTTTAGTTCTTGTTTCGTTTCCTTACTCTCATTAGCACTGGCGCGAATACAGAGATGTTCATTACTATATTTTTAACACCAGTCGTTTTCCTGACCAATTAGAATGCTACTTATTACATTATCGATAACGTCGAAATAACTATTATATCAGAATCCGTCAATCAAATTCATTACTATAGAAATATAAATTTCTTATCTGATTGAGTAATAGTTTTTTCAGATTATTACGTAAAGAATGGAGAATCGTAATGATGCAATCTCTAAGAATACCTGTCTCCTAATTAATAGTTACATCAATAATATCAATCCTATAGCATTTTCATCCTCGTAAGAAGGTTTTTATCATTGATTTTTCAATATTAAAACTACTTCATCGTCACCTACCTTAAGTGTTATTTTTTTATTAAAATACAAACAATTGATATGCGCAGAAATGATGCCAAAAAATGACTCCCTAAAATATCAAAATTCTAAGAGTCATCTAACATGCTAAATCACAAAATACAATAGGCAAGACAAAATTTACAACCTTTAAAATACATTTACAATATTCCTCTAAGATATGAATTGACCTATCTGTTAAGTTTTAAGCTCATCCTGATTGGTTTTGGTTCTCTTAAACCTAATTTTTAATACATCGTATAGGGTATTAAACTTATACTAGCTCTTAGATCTGTTAATGCATTATCAATATGTAAATTACTGATTTGACAAGGAATAGTAAAACTCCCTGGGTCTTTTTCATGTAATGGTAGTTTGTTTAGCAGAACGGCCAAGCATCTCTCATTCATCGTTAGCGTACAAGCTTCTTCAAGTCTGGATTTGTTCGTCAACAAATATTTTAGATATTTAGCGTACTTCGGCATTTGCACTAACGCTTCGATAAATGGGATATTGATATGGAGTTGTTTTAGATTCTCTAAAAACTTTTGTTGATGTGCTTCTTCCTTTTCCTTTCTCAACTGCTTAAGGAAAGGAACTGATGATTTTTATAGCTCTATTGATGGTTGGATAATCCGTTCTTGAGCTTTTGGGGATTCATTTTCCACAACAACTTCTCATGGATTTTCTGGCTTATCATATTGTAGTCCAGAAGGCTCATTATGGTTATTGCTAGCTTTGTTGATTTCATTATCGTAAGTAACCCCAGATGTCATTTTCCCTCCTCTGGTTGTCACTCATTTAGCTTCGTGCTTTGAAAACAAAACTTTATTCATTACCGTTTACAACTCGTTCACCTTGATTTTCAGCTCATTTAATAAGTTGTTATGCTCTTTTAATAAAAGCTCGTTGGAAGTTCTGAATTCTTTAATGAATATCTCCATCTCCTCATGTTCTCGCTACCCTTTATTTATTAATTTAGCTAACATTTCATCAATAGTCAACTTCCTTTCAGGACAAGCGAACTAGTAAGGAGGGAATCTAAACACGGTCCCTAAAACAAAAGACATAATTTGAAGTAGAATTATTCTAGAAAATGAAATGAAAAAATCTAATTTAAGACTATTGTTGTATCAGATGATCGATACGTCGTATTTAGTAAATAGAATATCCCGTAGTGATGATTGATGTCGAATACGCTGTATAGATTCTGATAGTGGAAACGTCGTATCCAGAGATATGAATACGCCGTATCGGGTATCAAACAGAAGAAAAACAGCAAAAATTAATAATGCAGAAAAATAAACAAACACACAAATATGCAAAATAATACAAAAGCATAATTAACACACTAAAACACAATCGAAACATAAACATATATGAAGTAATAAACATAATCAACATGCAACGAATAAGTAAACAATCAATATAAACAAAACCAAACATTGAATTATCATAAACATGGCTAATACCTAAATGTATTAGCTCATAGTCATTGTAACAATAAACAGTATCATAGACGAACGATTAATATAAACAAACATTATGCTAACTAACCATTTATAGCGGAGTATAGATATTACAAGAGTTTTTCTATTGAATTGAGGCACTTGCAAGAACTTCTTGGCATCTAAAATCGTCTATAGATCGTACTTGGTGGTCCTCGCATACTGAAAACCGAGTTTTAGGTTTTCTATTTATAAGCTCTGAAAACAGGTTGATATGCCGTATTGGAGGGATCCGATACGGTGTATTGGGATAACTTAGAGTGGGCTCCACGATTATTATATTCTGGAATATTCATAAACCGCCACCGGATACGGCGTATAGGAGATTCTGGATACGCCGTATTGGATAAAAATCGTGCTTCTTTAGAATGTTGACCAAAGAAACTATACGGCGTACCTGCTGAGTGTGGTATACGGGTATTTCTTCAAGTCATGCAATGGTTCTTGATCTTCTGTCTAAGTCTTGTGAATAAGGTATCCGTATAGAAGAACAATGCATCTTAAATTTAGTAGACATCTTGATCGTCCAGCATTTATGATCCAAAACAATCACTTTCACCATCTTTCGAGAAATGCTCATAATAACAGAAGATTTACATAAATAGGCTATTAATTATCAAATTGTTAAGACCCGAGTTTTTCGACTCTATGACGATCGCGGTACCGATGTCGTAAATTATTAATTTTACGTTTTTTGGTTCGAACGAAACACCACCACAAACACTTTTGGTATTTTTGATTTTTTCCACCTATCAAGTATTGTTTAGGTTGTTACAAACTTATCATCCATGAAATAAAAATGGACATGCAACAAGGTTTGGTTCGAAGTTGGTTATTTTTGAAACAAAAAGGAGTTTCGGGTTTGGTTGGTGGTTCGAACCCCATAAAAAGACACAAAAAGGGGTGTGGAGTTATTTATTTCGTTGATTGATTATTATTTGGGTTGGGTTCGAACCGGGTACAAGAAACAAAGAGTTAGCCGCGGCTAGAACTCAAAGAGGGCAACCCGACACTTTTGTTTTCCGATCTTGCTTCGTATAATCATTGTGAGCCTTCCTTTTTTTCATTGTTTCGATTGTTTCGTTTATCGATTTAATTTTTATATATGTGATGAAATCTATTGAAACTTGCGGCGTCTAGAATAATATGTATTTGATTATCAAGCGGGATTTATATGCATTTATAAGTTGTATTGGATATATTTTAGATGAGTTTTTGGGTCGAAAATGAGTTTCGACGTGTTTTGTAACTAGTAAAATTCGAGCAGAAAACTGAATGGGCGATTCGGGTTTCGAGATTTCCGAAAATCTGATTTTGGTTTACAAAATATTGTAGAGTATATTTTTGCGGTCGTTTTGATATAAAATGGGACTTCTAACTCCCAATAACGAAGAAACTAGAGGGAAAACGAGATATACACTTTAATAAGAAAAATAAGTCACTATTAGAGATTTATTAAATCTGACAGATTTGGTAATTCGACGTTTTGAGCACTTTCGAGTCTGTTTTAGCCTTCCGGCGAAACACGAAAGTTGTTCAAAATAACGTTTTACATAAAACCTCTTTTTAGTCAAAATCGTGAAAATGTAATATGACGGGTCAAAAACGAAAGTCAAACTTCTGCATTATTAATAAAAATATAAAGTTCAGCAGATTCTCGTAAGGGTATTTTGGTCATTTTACGTCGAGATTCAAGTCTCGACTAAAACTGTAAAGTTGTTCGGAACGACGTTCCGCATAAAATCTCTTTTACGTCCTAGTTGTGAAAACGTGATCTAGTGGGTCGTTTTGGTTGGGTTAGACTTAGAAAATAAATATACTATTTAAAAAGTAAAACGTAAAAGTCAACGAGTACTTTAATAAACGTTAACGTGTTATAAAAATAATATCGATTAATAAAATGACATCGATTAATATACTATTATAAGTAATTATTTTTAAGACCGTTGGTCGATTATAAAAACGTAAAGTATAAAAATAATAGTTTTTCGTAATATTGACCGTTAATAAAAATTAACAACTTATTGGGCGTCGAAGGCTCGATGAGATAAATAAATATTGTTATAAATATAAACGAAGGTCGAGACTTACAAAAAATGGTAACTTTCCAAAAATAGTAACTTTCTAAAAATAGAAACTTACCGGAAATAGAAAGTTTTCAATAAAGTAATGCAAATTATAATTGAATGATAAATAGTATACAAAATATGCTAAGTGTTAAGATTTAGGACGCGCAAGTGGATTTCTCATCACATATATATATGTTTTCGTTGTAACGATGTACGCATCGTCGATCGTACTTTTCAATATAGTAATCGAGCGACTCTAATTATAGGTAGTGATCCTGTTTGTGGATACTCGTACTAGGCTTCTTCATTTGATTATCGAAACTTCCATCAAGGTGAGTTCATAGCCCCACTTTTCTCTTTTAATGGTTTTCTAAACTATTTTCGGCGTGAGAATACATGCTCGTTTTATTAAGCGAAACTTTATGGTTACACTACATAAGCGTTACATGAATTTTTTTTACTAAAGCCTTTTACTTGCCTACCAGAATGATTTCTAATACTGTTTGATACTTGGTTGTTTACTCATGAAATTTATTGAAGCTTGATGTCTTACATTAGTGATTTGAGATCATCGAGTACTATTTTACAAATAGGGAGTTTTGAACACATACTTTGTTTTTCTAATGGAACACAAGTGCTTGAAGGGTATGCCTGACCCGCTTATGAAACTATCTGCATGAGTCACTATTGCCAAATACCCTACATCATGAATTGTTTAAATGGCCTATAAGGGGTGACGCTAGTACAACAATAATAGATCTATTGGGTTTGACAGGCCTGTCCGGGGGTATGAATCGAATCCTTTCGAGCACGCAGTCAACGGACAATTTGTATTTAAAATTTAGGTATAAGGCAATAATACCTACTTCGGGGGCAAACAAGAATGCATATGATATGTGTTAACGTCAAGGTTTCGGTGTCATGATCTCAAGCAAGCAAGATGAATCGTACATTGTATCGTTGCAATTATTACGGTTGAATTACACTATGAAATACAGTCGCTGCTGATCTTACGCGCGCGCGAGAGATGTCCACTATTGAACATTACATGTTTTATGAAACATTACTTGGATTTTCGATAACAATATCTACATGTAGTCACGCTACTTTTCTTACAGAAATATTTCTTAAACTATTTCAATACTGCTTTTTATCTTAAACATGAATTCACCAACATTATTGTTGACGTTTTTGCGACTATTTCTACAGGTTATAATATATGATATCTACTAGCACGGCATTGGGAGCACTTGAGTCGCGTGAATATCAAAACTTAAAGGACTCGGTTTTCTTCACATTCGATAATCATTTATTTTTAAAATATACATTGAATCATGTTTGAACTCTTTTAACTTGGTGAAAAGGAAATTATGGGGACCTGAATTTACTCTGATTTACTTAAATCGAATGTGACATTTTATCAAACGTCTCTTTTGAGGTCGTTTACTGTGACTTGTAATTTATAGCTAGAAGACCCCCCAAAGTGGTAGTCCGCTGCGTTGTGATTTTTATGGGGTGTTACAGATAGGTATCAGAGCACTCGTTATAGCGACCTAGGTCCTTTCAAACCCTAGACTGTAACCGTCTTTTTTTTTTTAAAATAAAATAAAAATTTTAAGAGTCTTTCACCATTGTCCGATATCCATGCGCACTTGCTCCCAGGTAACTTATATACTCTCTTTTGCATGCTTATTGATATTATATTAATAATGAATATATAATGCTTGGTTATTATTTTGCTCTCATACGTCTATCTTATGACGTCATACTGATTGCCTTATATAGGCCGATTATATATATATATATATATATATATATATATATATATATATATACGTTGCTTACTCCGACTATCGCGTACTTCCTTTTTCTTATTTTCTCCCTCGAACGTCAATACTAGTATTATATATAGATACTCGTACATATGTGTATAGTACTATGGTAAGTCTTAATAAGTTCTTTTACTTCAATATTATCTTAACGTGACTTTATTTATTTCCTTTTTGATAATATTGACATTCGGTGTACTTTGTCAATTCCACTAGTTATTTTATTGTTCGACTCCGAGTCCGAACACTCTTCTTATGCTTTTGAACCGCGTATGTTTATGTTTGTAATCCATTGTTCGAAATCGTCCAGGAAGGGAGTACGATTTTTTACTTATCACCTAGTAATTGTGCCGTATTTTGGCACTTGACTTTGGAACACGTTTGACTAACGTCTTATTATTCCTCTCGTTACTTGTTATGATTTTGAAGAATCATGCCGTCAAGAAGCCACTCCTTATTACTTATTGTAGCATTGTTTTGATATTGTGTTTCGTGTCGGCCATGCCTAAGTAGGATGAATTATAATCATCTTATTGAAATGAATTAGGACGCTTCTTCATTTGAATAAGGAAATTATAAATTACCGAACCATAAGTTCATAATTCATCACTTATATGGATTGGGACGCCTCTTTATGTAAGTGACGAATTGTGAATGAGTGGGCTTATGTGTATCCGACATAGCGTGTGTTCGTCCGTACGAATTATTCTTTGGGCTATGAACACCTTTCGACTCGTAATTTGTTATGTTGATTTTTTTTTCGAATGTGTATCACCCGCCGCGAACCTGATAAACTAATAGTAATGAACCCTTAATTGCTTCCGAGAATTAACGACTTGTTGACTTCTTCGTTTCCAATGGTTTTTCTTCAAGTCATGTATTTTATCCTTCTTTTTAAGGGTTCTCGCGATATTCAATTCTTCCGCTTATGCACGTTGCATATATTTCATGCTTTGACTTTTGTTCATTCAAATTTCGTTGGAACCTCGACGAGGACCTAAGCATTTCCTCATCTCTTCATAAGTAAATCATAGACGAATAAGGCGAATTGAGCACCGGGACGGCGCTCTCTTTAAGGTGGGTGGAATGTAACGACCCGAGTTTTTCGACGCGTATGACGATCGCGTACCTGATGTCGTAAATTATTATTTTACGAATTTCCGTGAACGAGCGTCGACATTTAAAATTTTATTTGTCGATAATAAATATTTTCGTATTTTATTATGAAAAATTTGAAAAAGATTTGATAATTTTTATTTTTGATGTTTCGCGAGTCGACGTTAAATCGCGCGCTCGTTAATCGTTTTGAGCATCGTAAAAATTTACGACGCGTCTCGTTTTTATTTTTGTGATCGAAAAATATTATTTTTGCTAACCGTATCGTCTTTGTTCCTCGACCTTGGCCAAAGCTCGCGTTTAAGGCTCGCGCTTTATTTAAAATGGGTACAAGCTACTCTTTATTTAAACTATACACAAAATTAATAGCAATAAAATAAAATAAAAATTATTTTGCATGCACCCTGGCCTTCTAGGCGTGGCTGCAACTTCACAAGCACACACAACACTTTTAATTTCCAAGGTAATCATCATTATGTTTATTTTCTTTTTCTTTTTTTTTATTTCAAGCAACTTGTACCAAAAACACTTATAGTCTAAAAATCTCATTCTCTTTTCTTTGTTCTTCCTTTTTGCTCGGCAGCCACTACAACACACACAAATTCATTTTTTTTTCTTGATCTCAAAACTACACTTAAATCACACCTAAAAATGATATAATACAAGTTAGAATCAAGCAAAAATCAATTTCTTGTTCCCTCCTTTTCTTTTGGGTCGATCGAGCCAAGAAGACAAACACCCTTGGTGTTTTGATTTTTCCACTTACTAAATCTTCCTTATAAAGCTTTAGATCGATCATCTAAGCTAAAAAACGGACATGCAATGAGGTTTCAGCAAGATTGAGTTTTCTTGAGCAAATAAAGTTTTTGGTTTGATTTGGGCCGCGGCTAAGGTGACACAAGGTGCAAGGCGAGACTTTTACTTTTCCTTCATGTTTCCGATAAGCATTGTGAGTATTTCCTCGATGACTACTTTAATTAGTTTGAGTATTTCGTTTGTTTGATTCTTTTTATAAATATGTGTATATGTGGTTAAATGGGTCGAAACTTGCGGCGTAGGAAATGATAAGATGTTGAGGTTAAAGTGAGATTATTGCAAAATTACAAGGCATAATAGATATAGCTTTGATGATATTATAGGTCAAAAATGGATTTTAATGCATGTTGTAACGGGTCAATTTAGACCAGAAAATTTAATGGGTTATTCGGGGTTCGAGATTTTGGAAAATCAAATTTTGGGTTATAAAATACTTCAAGTTATATTTTTGCGGACGTTTTGATATAAAATGGGACTTCTAACTCCCAATAACGAAGAAACCGGAGCTATGTCGACATATACACTTTAATAGAAAAATAAGTTTTATTAACATTAATTAAATTTGACAGATTTAATAAATTAATGATTTGAGCACTTTCGAGTCCGTTTCGGCCTTCCGGCGAAACACGAAAGTCGTTCGGAATAACGATTTATGTAGAGTCTCTTTTTGGTCGAAGTCGTGAAAATGCAATTTAATGGGTCGTTTTGGTCGGGTCGAACTTAAAAAAAAATATATTTTACAAAGTCAAACGTAAAAGTCAACGGATAATTTAATTAATGTTAATACATTTCGAGTACGTTTTGAGTGATAAAATAAGGTCAAATGGTATAATAATACAAGTAATTATTTTCAAGGTCATGGGTCGGTTTTAAAAAAACGGAAAGTCTAAAAATAGTAACTTTTTTTGTAATATTCGAAATATAATATCATTGTTTTAAAATAATGACTAATTAAGACGTCGAAGGTTCAACAAGGTGAATAAATATTATTATAAACATAATATCGTGTCGAGGCTTACTAAAAATAGTAACTTTCCGAGAATAGTAACTTTCTAAAAATAGAAACTTACCTAAAATAGAAAGTTTTTAATAAGATAATATAACTTAAGAATGGATGGAAAATAGTATATAAAATATACTAAGTAATAAGAGTTAGAACGCGCAAGTGGATTTCTCATCACATATATGTATACGTATATAAATGTATATTTGTTTTTCGTCGTAACGATGTACGCATCATTGATCGTATCTTGTACGTATTATAATCGAACGACATAATTATAGGTCGCGATTGAGATCGTTGCTGCTTCGTTTGTGATTATTCGGCTTATTTGATTGTGATCGTTGATCAAGGTGAGTTCATAGCCCCACCTTTTCTCTTTTAATGGTTTTCATAAACTGTTTTCGGGGTGAGAATACATGCTCTTTTTACTAAGTAAACTTATTGATTTCTACTACTTAAGTGTTACATGACTATTTTACTAAAGCTTGATTTGCTTACTACCTGATTTGAGGTCATTGAATACCTATATATGGAACCGTGAGTTTTGAACACATTACTTGTTTTACTTTTGGACACAAGTGTTTACAAATTGTATGCTACCCGGATTAATGCCTGAATATTATTGCATAAGTTACCTTCTTGCCATTAAGTCCCTACTTATCATGAACCGTTAATTGCTATTGTAGTAAGCGCGAATGTTATGGGTAGATCTATCGGGACTGACAATCCCCACCTTTCTTTGGGGTCACAAGTTGATCATGGTGCATTTAACATTGGGAGTACTTTTAGGATGTGGGCAAGCATCCTATACATTTGGGGCACAAACTTGTTAAGGTTTCGGGGTCATGAGCTTAGTGCAATAATATATGTTTTGGACTATTGAATGTGTTTCATAGTCTACTATTACTTGAATCTTGTGGTCCACTACTGAACATTTCTTGATTTATTGAATCACTACTTGGATTTCAGAAATAATACTTTGAAATGTTGTAACGCTACTTTTCTTACTGGAATATTACTTGAATTATTTCAATACTGTTTTTACTTAAACTTATGAATTCACCAACATTATTGTTGACGTTTTTTGCATGTATTTTCTCAGGTTTTAAGGTATATTGCTCGGAGGGAAGCCGCACGGATATGTATTTCGGAGACTCTACATTTTATTAAATTCAATGAAACTTAATTTTTAAAATATTGTGTCGTGTAAAAGCTTTATCTAAACATTTCGTTAAGTTTGAACACTTGTGTTAATTTGAAACTGTTGGGACCTGTTGCAAACTCTGATGTTTTAATGTATCGAATGTGAACATTTTGAAAAGTATTTTAAAACGTCTCATTTTGATGTCGTTTTCTTTGACTTGTACTTTGTGCCTTGACGTCGCACCTCATTGTTACCGTTCCGCTACTTGTCTGATTTTGGGGGTGTGACATCCGTTATCTCCTTTCCTTTTTATTCTTGTGATGGAGAGTCTTCATGTCTCGTTCTAACGTCTTATTGATCGAGGTATGTTCACGCCTATTACAGTCGGTAATAATAATCAAGTTCCTATTTCTCATCTTTTCTATGCGGACGACGCTATGTTTATTGGAAAGTGGACGTGCGAAAACGTCAATGCTTTAATGCTAATGTTACATTGTTTTTTTCTCGCATCTGGGCTGAAAATTAATGCGCAAAAGAGTAGTATTTCTGGCATCGGAGTCCGTCCCTCTAATGTCCGTAACATGGCTGTTATTTTTGGGTGCACTGCAACCACTCTTCCTTTTACGTACTTAGGTGTTAATGTTGGTGCAAACATGAAGCGGATTAGCTTATGGGATGTGGTTGTTAACAAGGTCACTTCTAAGCTCTCTACATGGAAAGCCAAAACTTTACCAGTTTGAGGTAGACTCACCCTTATCAAATCGGTTCTTAGTGTTATCCCTTCGTATTACATGTCTTTATTCAAGGCTCCTGAATGTGTTCTAAAAAGATTAGAGAGTATTCGTAATTCCTTCCTCTTGGGTGCTGACTTGGGTGAAAAGAAAGTTACTTGGGTATGTTGGCGTCAAACTATGTCTCAAAAAGATCGTGGTGGCCTTGGAATCCACAGCCTGTATGCTCTCAACCACGCTTTGCTGTTTAAATGGATTTGGCGTTTCAAGTCGACTCATTCTGGTCTTTGGGTAAACGTCATTAAAGCTATTCACGGTAATGATGGCTCTCTCAACACTGTTACATCTAATCATGGCTACTCGGTCTGGTCAGGTATCATTCAAGCCTCTGATAAGCTTAAATCAAAAGGCATTGATCTTTTTAGCTTCTGTAAATTGGTGGTGGGTAACGGCCATTCTATTAAATTTTGGCAAGATAAGTGGTATGGTGAGGTCCCTTTTAAAGATAAATTCAAGCGATGTTTCAACTTGGAGCTCCCAAAAGACATCTTTGTTGCTCTTAAACTTCAAAGCAATGATATTGCCCTCTCTTTCATACGAAGTCCTAGATCGGGTATAGAGGAGTCCCAATTTGGCGAGCTTAATAACTCGCTTACCTCGGTTGTTCTATCGAATGCTATGGATAGATGGTCTTGGAGTCTTTGTGGTCATGGTAACTACTCGGTCAAATCTGCTAGAGAGTACATAGATCAGCAGGTTCTTATTTCTTCTTCCACTCT